>JAHZNG010002936.1:0-20858 GCA_027744375.1 Orchesellides sinensis
TAAAAAGCTTGTCTTCTTGCAAGTAGTATGTAGTTTGCATCATCGTAATATATTATGTATGTTGCGATAAGTGTTGTTATAAGCACCATAAGCATAAGACGCAATGCTAATGTTATCAAATATTAATGATGTATACGTGTGTCCTATTTTTACATCTTCTCGCTTTATTTCAGTCATTCTTTTTGTCTAGCCTACTAGACATATACACAAGATTCAATTGCAAACTTCCGTTATTTCACTAGTGGTATACAATCACCAGATCTTTCCTCATGAACCACGTCATATGGC
Source organism: Orchesellides sinensis (assembly GCA_027744375.1). Taxonomy (NCBI): domain Eukaryota; kingdom Metazoa; phylum Arthropoda; class Collembola; order Entomobryomorpha; family Orchesellidae; genus Orchesellides; species Orchesellides sinensis. Next base: position 289 of record JAHZNG010002936.1, read on the forward strand.
GGAACATTACATGTGAATTTATGACTGTTTAGCTCTCATCCTTTTCCTTCGTGCTCGCTTAATGTATGTTTTTCTCTCATAAGCGTAGTCTTCTGCTAATGAGTTTTCTATACGGCAAACCAAATGTAAACACATCATATTTTATTTATTTACGTTAGGTCTGTACGTTGAACTACTTTCATACATGTACCTACCTCGCACCAGAGAGAAGCCCATAGTGTTTGTAAACACTGATGGTAAAAATATCCTCCATGAGGGTATTTTTGAACAGATCTTTATACTGCTTCTTTAGTAAATCTTCTAAAAACTACAACATAACCTTCCGTAACATACAATACAAATGCGATTTTTATCTTCTGTTGTTACATATTTCTCCATCTTTACCTCATTCTATAAAAGTAGGTTTACAGTAGGTATTAGATATCCCATTTAAAGAAAGAACAACCGATTTCTGTTCTTTACAATTTACACAAGAAAATATGGTTTGAACTAACTTAGTTTTTACTCAAGTGCCTGTGGGAATTTTTACCGACTTATTATTGCTTTTCGCTATGTAAAAAGTTGAAGCTTTGTAATTGCAACTCTTCTGATTTATGAGGGAGCTTTCATACATATGTATAATGAGGGCATTATAGTAAAATAGTATCGTTTGCTATAGACATGTAAAAAATGTACATAATGTTATCCTGTACACTTTCTCTGGTTATATTAAATGTTTTTATGTATTGTATCCGACAAAACTTGCTCCCGGCATTTTGTAACGCAATATAGAAGGTTTTTGCTTCCTCAGGAAATCACAAAAAAGTAGGATTTATTGAGATCCATTTGCTTTCCTCAAGGATAGGTCATCCATAAAAGAATATTTTTATGCACATAAAATTCATTTCAAGTATACTCTTATAGTCTGCCTTGGCCACTTCCGATCCGACGGTAAATATTTTTATTTGCAAATAGAGAGACTCATGATACATATAGTAAACTCATGCGGTACAATTAAATGGAAAGTCTGAGTTGTTTATTAGTTTGTTGACTGGAACATTTGAGCAAGAGAAAGTTTTCCTAGAAAAACAACAATCATTCTTTGGCTCATGCAGTTAATTATTACCTTGAGAATCTTGTACACTAAAAAACAGGAAGTTGAGTAAGCACGTATACATGTAGTGTGTAAATGCTTATTTCATCGTTGCATGCCATGTTTACTGATGCAAGATTCGTATAAACTAAACGTGACAAGATGTAGAAATCTTGTAAATCTCACATTGTTCATTGTACTCTATGTATATTCTCACACTCATTCCCAAAAGTTTTCTCGCTTCTAAACAAGTTTATACTTTACTAATGCATTCCAGGAAAATAATAAACCCTACGTATTTGTATATAAGGTTGAACCAATGATGTGTGAACATAGTATGCACTAAACCCAATCCAGCGCCTGCCAAAAAACTTTTCTCACATATGAATTCACCGTACATGTATGTGAAACTTAAAAGAAAGTTCATGTCCTGCCATTTTTATAATATATGAGTGTTTTTATGTGTAAGCCGTAGTAAATAGTTGCATAGCTCGTTCTCTAGAATGACTGGCATCCCGAAATAACGTCTGGGAGTATTCACTAACTCAACGACTAACAATGCAATGAAATACGTTAAAATTTTTGGAGTACGGAGGAGGGAGTGTTTCCTTTCGACTTTCTCTGCGAGTGGGAAGAAGAGTACGAATTTATCCTATTAGACTCGTGGCTGGTTGTGAAGTAGCGATTGGGATGATATAGTTTTTCTTTTCCTCCTGTTTTAATGCACTTCTGTACTTCATCTAGGGTTCCTTAAGTTAAAGAGCTTTGGCTTTATTGTGGCCCATTTTGAAGCTTCAAATGTGAATATCCATTCACGGATACTAAAATATATTGGTATTTTTTATTTTGTGTTAGTCTGTGTATTATAGTTACTTTCCGGATTTGGTTCGACTTTCTTTCTGTTTTACGAGTTTTGTCTGTTGTTCTGATTTTCTTTTGTGACACGTTGTTTCCTTCCTGAAACTTGAAATTCTGAAGAGAAAAGCTTTTAGTTTGAACATTTCTTGACTAGAGCATATACATGCAATATAGATTTCGAGAATAAAACTTTGTATTGTTGTAAAATTTCATTGTAGAAGAGTATTATAATACTTCTGTTCTTTTTTTCGTATAATTTTTTGAATGCATAGTTTTGTGCACATTACTTTTAGTATATCTTTATGAAGAACTATATGTACATAGTATATAAAGCATTGATGGAATCATTCAAATCGTAAAACTGATCAATCAAGCATAACTTTATTTTTATGTCATTGGATATATAAAAGTTCTGTAGTGAAATTTATTATTGCTACCGAAGTACCTTTACAGCTTCATTGTTTATCTCGGTGAACAGTAAGTAAAAAGGCACTTAACACAATTACTTTATGGACTTTCTTTCCAAAACAAGTAAAGTTATTGCACTGCATCGTAGCAAACGTTAAAAGTAGAAAGTGATATAAGAAATGGAAGGCACTCAGGGATTGGAGCCGGATTTTGTTTGTTTCTTGAGCATGTATGTGTATGTGTAGCATTATAAATTATAATCTACTGAAATTGTTAAGTAATAGACGAGCATCCAAATGCTAGAAATATATGAATTCCTCGGTAGTTGCTGGCAGAGCACAGAGAATGTACATGTTCATTGTCGAATCAGTGTCATGGGTTATTTGGTACTAATTTAATAATAAGCCAGACAATACCCTTGATCTCTGCCCAATATAAAAAACCAATTGGCCATAAGGAGCTCTACAACACAGACTTGATACAGATCTGATTACACAATAATTACCAACTCTGCATCTGGAGAGCCTGTACAAGTGCTGCATGTCATACTGGTGCTACCTACACAGCATATTATATAATGCAAATGGTCATGTGGTTTCTTTCCAACAAAAAATAAAGATGTTGAAGCAACTAAGCTATTTAGTAACATTTGTATGGCAAATAGAAACATAACACCAGAAGTACAGACAGAAATTCGAAACCACAGTATTATTAACTTTGATGCTGGCGCAAACTAGGCGTATAACTGCATACAAAGTTCTCTTTTAACCTTCCATCTACAATCTAGCAGCCGAATCCCTATATTTTTGGTTCGCTTTCCCCTATTCCAAAGTAACTCAAAGTACCCCGCATATTATTGTAGTATGCTCTGCAACTTGCACGTGCATGCATTTAATAACACATTGCCATGAGCTAAAAAAGGGCAATAGTTTCCTTTGCAATGGAAAAAATGAAAACGATTTACTAGTGCATTACACATAAATGCCGGTTTTGGAAACAAGACAGAGATTACTACTGCCACCACTTTCTCCAGACAGAAGCATTTGCGACGAGATTTCACAAACAGATTTATTTTGACCATATCAAACACATAACCATAAAATGAATGGCTACTTAGCTTTAACTTTTTGACTGGTGTAGCCATTTATAGCTCATACAGACATCACATCACTCCACATTAGATTTTTCCTTGCTCTATAGTAAGTTCAGACTATTTGGGTAAGAAACAAGGAGTTTGTGAGAAGTACATTTCCATTAGATTGTCACGTTTGCGTAATTGAACTAGAACTAGAGATTATATACATGAAAGCAAAGTGAAGACGCTTTTTATATACAGCGATACGGAGTGCGTAATATGGATTCCTTGAGAGACAGAGAAAGTTGAGAATATTGGGAACTGTGGATTGGCAAAGGCAAACAACCTCTGGCACATTATGATGTGACGTTGGTGCATACATTTTTTAGTTTTCTGAAAGCACAACAAACGCTTATTGTTATTGCATTACTTGTATTTTTTGTCCTAACTCAGCGGAGTAAACGAACTGACGAATACAAAGGAAAGCTGCTTATTATTTGCTAATGCAGCAAGCAATGTACAATATACACTGTAAATAGACATGGAGCTGATACCTGAGTGAGTCTCTGAACTTCATTTTTGTAAATACAAGGTAGAACCTTATATGCATACGAGTACATGACGTGTTTTCATTGCATTCAATATATCGACTTGCACTAGAATTTTTCTTTTTATAGATAGTTATTCATGTGCGTTTCAATAATTTTGCTGCCTTTCATACCGCACGCTTCCTTCTCCATGTATTTTTTCATGGCGTTCTATAACCAGTAGAATTGAAAGACATGAGCGATGTAGTTCCATCAGTTCCTCAAAAGAAAATAGGAAACTGTAGTTGAGTCGAAATACAATAGAAGCACTGAAGCCAGTGAAAATACCCATGTTTTGTATCAAAACACTGTATTATATTAGGTCGAGTTCACGAAGACTTCTGTTGATCAACGCACACAAAAGCTTAGGTACATCTAAGATAACTTGTGCTGTGGAAAAGCCTCATCCCATCATTTTTCATAGTCACTCTGACATAATGTACATACGTTATGTAGGTATATCTATCTTCATTTACTCACTTCGCTCGTATGTAAGCCTATTGCATTGATGTGGAAGAGTCTATATGAAAAAAGTCGCTAGTTCAAATGTTTTAGGCTATACTGCGTAATCTGAAGTTGTACAAATAATACTTTACCGGTATACTTCATAATATACTGCCATATAAAATAGTAATTTAAAAACTAAATCAGAGAATCTTTCATACCATGTCAATGAAGTACCATGTGGCTCATGTATCATATTTTTTAGTGTGAGGGAACTCCTTCCTATTTCTTTGAACATCCTTCCTGCGGTGAAACTCCCTCCTGGAGAGGCAGTAAATTAATGTATGCATGGGGAGTTCTGCATAGGTACAACTTCTTTTAAGTGCAATCCCTTGCTTCAAAACCATCATCTTTTTGTAAAATACAGAACACTGCACGTGTGACATTCGCACTACCAACCGCTAAGATAATGTTTTCCAGAGAAGCCAGCTTTCTAAATTTTAACAATATTTCTCAAGGTTCATCCTAAAACATATATATTTTCCATTTCGTTGTAGTTGTTTCCAGCCTAGCACAATTAGGTGTGCATGTTATTAACAGTATACAAAAACAACCTGTATTATATGTTTAAGATACTCGTTCATGTATGAATATACCTTTTGTGTGAGGCCATAGTAGATTGATGATTATTGATGATGATGTGCGTGATAGTGTAGTTTAAGGTTGCAACATTGTTTATTTGATTCAAAGGGAAATCAATAATATTCTTCATTGTTCCAAAGCGCCACAAATTTGCTAGTAAACATATACATAAAAATTTGTACACAAAAATATTCATATGCCTATGTATGTATTTATTTGCACAATGGGATTATATCAGTTTCTTTACTCCTTCGTGTCTTGAATTTTTACTTTGTTCAAGTACTCACGAAAGGTATTACGACTTGGACGGAACCTTTCCTTTTTTTGACAGAAAAAGTAGCTTTGGTATGTGGCACCGTTATGAATATACGGTTATTTGCTCACTTGGCAGTTACTGCCACCATTTTTCCTTGTTTCTATTCCCTGGTCCTAAAGAGTAACAAAAGGATAGAATTTCAGGGGAAAAGTTCTGTTATTTCTTGTGCCACTTCATTTATCACGACACCGTTGTAGTGTATGAATAAGAAGTTTTTTTTTGTCTCGGAGTTGGCGGAAAAGCAAACAAATATACATTATAAACATTATATTTCTGTCCTCTAAAAATAGTTGCATCCAAACAGAGTTAGTACAAGCATTAGGAACTACTTTGATGAATGTACTTTCACTTTCTTTCCTCCAAAAAAGTCTCATATAAGCGCTCTAGACATAAATTGAAGTATCTTTTATCATGTCATCTAATATATCTTTTTCTCAATCTATTAAGCCATCCATAGTATGTTTTACTAATGTAAGCCGGGTTAAAGCCTGCGTAAACCGTCCTTGTTTACCTTTGAGTTCCCATTCCCATACTTTTCATCAAACCACTTGGGAACAAGCGTGTGGCTTGTCCAGAGAATGAGAAGAGTGTTAGAGAACCATGAAAGAATTATTGAATTGAGAGCTTTGTGACTTGTGCATTCACTGTTTTGATCACAAAGGAAAGGGTTATATACACACAAAGTAACGCATCTTATATATGCATTTGCTTCACAAAAAGAGAGTTGAAGCAGTATTTTCAATAAAGCAACCTGCCACCAAAAAACACATCAGAATATGTGCCCAAGAAAAGGAGAAAGGCTGTTCATTCAGGAATCAGATAAGCGAAAAGAGAGTTTTCTGCATGAGTCCCTAAGTAAGGAAAGACGATACGATGACTCATGCATAGATGCTGATGCTGACTCAAGTTTGTCGTGACTGCTGCCGCTGCTATGTATCTCTAGTGCAGCAGCTGCCGCTGGCAGTTACCTGACATTCGTGCCCGCTGTGTAAGGGTTTCCACAAAAAAATGGATGCTACTTTACAAAAGCTTTTCTCCTTATCGTTGAACTAACTAGACTGTCCTAAACTGGATATCAGTAGGAAAGCAGAAACTGTCCGAAATAAGGAAGTGAAAAAGTGTGTGAAGGCGGCGGAAAATTTCATTAAGGGTTTTGCTCTAGAAACAGCCGAATCGCGTTTTGTCGCTTTCTCCGTCTTTTAAACAATTCTTTTCAATTTTCGTCCTGGTCCAGAGGAAATGATATTTATATTCTCTACAGCATCCTTCCCAGAGTGGGAAAAATGTATATTATTGGATGAAAATGAATTTCACTGGAATTTTTCCGGATTTCCCTAATACTACTTTTTAGTTTCTTTAGGTAGCCTATTACCTAATTAAAAGTGATAAAGAGGCTTATCCGTTCCTCACTCTTTTTAATTAAATTTTCTATTCCCCAGCTTTACTCTCCGACTTGAATTTCTTAAAATTGAAACTCAGTGGATGGTAGGATTGAATCGTGGCGTGCATGCATGCAGTTTGCCTATGAAGAAAGATCTGGCAGTAGTAAAGCTAATTGACGATGATTTGCCAAACTGATTTATACCTTTTTTGAATGCAAGGCCGGTGCGTACGCGAGGGAGTAATTCCATAAAGTGTGAAAAGCATATTGTATGCAGTAAAACGAAAGCTGAGTTATAATTGAATCCTTAGCATATACCATAGCATCCATTACATAGACGCATACAGGGGGGCTATACTTTTGAACCAATTCAAACTCTAAACATCCTTTCTAACAGATTAAACATTGCACGCAATATCTACTACACATCCTTGTATAATTTATGGCAAGGTTAGAATTTTACTTCGTTACATGAGAACTACCGATCAGTTTAATCTCTAATGGCAAATGCAGCTTTCACCAATATGCACCCACCACCATACCATCCCTCTATTTTATAAGTTTAGGCCAACATTGATTGCACAAAATGTTACACTGAGTATTCTTGCTAGCATGGGCAAACTCTTTTTTCGTAATTTTGGTTTCATTTAAGTTGACTCAGTTGACAGCATGTATGTATGTAATTAATACTTTAAAAGCTAAACAGTAAGTTAAAATCGGCCATGTAATCCAGAATTCAGAAATATTGTAGGATAGCGGAATCTAAGTGTTAAGTGAAAATTATAGAACCAAAAACATCATATGTGTTCTGTGGAGCAGGCATGCTGTTATATACTATGCAATTATGCTATCCTCGAGATTGGGCTGAAGCGTAGGGAAAGCTTGTGCATCAAAAACATGTCAGTAAACTTAGAACTTTGGCTAAAAAGCTAACTCACATTGACATAATTATACCAAGAATATAGATATAAAATGAAATGATGATTGTCAACTGCTGGTTAAAATCCTGGGGGAGAGATATTTTTATAATGCGTAATAAAAACGATTTTCATCCGACCAACATCACTCCTACTGTGTATAAAAATACATCATGATGAAACTGAAGTAAAGAGAAGTATGTGTATGCATCGCGGGATGCATTTTCCGGTTGGGAGGGCAATCATGAGAATCACAACAAAAATGTGACTTGAGAGAGAACAGAAGATAGTTTGGAATGCAGTGGAAAGTGGAGGGGAAAATGGTGAGATAGCGTAGGGATTTTGGGGATTAAAGAAAATATATCGTACTCGTTTGATTCAGATTTTTTTCAAGAGAGACAACCGCAACAAAGAGTAAATACATATCCTAATATATGGCAGTCGTTTAATATAGGTGTAACGCATATGGTCCTAATGCTTTCAAGAAAACACAATGCAGCAGTGAATGTTGTAGTAATGTGCAAGTGAGCGCAGTGTGTGGTGCACTGCATAAAAATGCTTTCTTCTGTAGTCAAGCCTGTTGTGCATCTGTCCATTATTGTTAAGTTGTTTTATGGCATATGCAATCACAATCAGACAAAACTCAGAAATGCTGGTAGTTAACTATCATCGGATTGTCCAGGATTTTCACGATGATGAGAAAAAACATTTCCCCATCTTTACCCTCCGCTTGGCATATAAGCTTTTATGTGCTTTTACAGTATAAAGTCTGAGCATATTACAACGTCAGAGTGTTTTGTTGTTAATATTTCTTGCAGACGACAAGACATATCTTTGATCACCGAAAAAAATCCTGGGTCGAGTTGAAAAGAGAAATTCCTGGATTATAACATTACAACAAAAACAAGACACAAACATTAGGAGTTGAGCCAAACCAGTAAAACAAGATACATTCATGAAGAGCAGATCCAAAGCTACAAAAGTACGGGTTATTTTTTGAAGCTCTTTAAACTTTAATCGAAAAAATAGTGTGGCACAACTTGTTTGGGATCAGATCAGATTTGAACAAGTGGGAGACGAAAAGATAACTGGAAAAGTAAGGAGAAAGTCAAATACAGCAAGTAAATGGGACTAGACTCAACAGCAGCATCAGCGGGTACTACAACCACCACAACAACTGAAAGAAAGTCACTGACTTTGCCGGCTGGTCGTATCTCGCTGAAACTTCCTTTGGGAGACCGGAGCGATGCTCGTACCCAGTTCCTTTCACTGGGAACACCCGCTTCCCCCACTACAACTACCAGCAGCAATGAACCGCTGTCTCTACCCTTTTCGCATAAAAATCCAAATCATGCTGTCAACGCATTCAATGCGCTAAACCAGATGCGAGCTAATAATGAGGTATGTATAAAAAGATATTTTGCTGACAACCAGTTCTACTTTCCCCTCATGTTGTATCGACAGAAACTGTGCAGTATGGCTGCAGCAATTTCTTAAAAAATGCTTATGTTCAAGCCGTTGTCAGAGTTTGATTTTTCATAAGGCAAAAAGGCTAGCATTTAAAAACTAGTTGAAAAAAGTATGTAAAGTATTATAATGAAACTGCTGCCATTCTGCCATTCTCTACTGTCTGAATGCTGTAATTGCATCTGTTTCGTGCGATATCGGTGTGATGGAATCATTTCATTTTGTTGAATAATTTTTTCCTTGAATCGCTTGCTTTCTGCATCCCGCAGCATGCGTAATTTTTCATATGAGAATATATGTAAAGTGGACATAACAAGGTTTAAAATCTTTTTTATTGTTTCGCAGCTGTGCGACGTAATCATCAATGTCGGAAACGTGTCCATTCCAGCCCATAAAGTGGTGCTAGCTGCTATCAGCCCATATTTCCATGCTATGTTCAACGGTACGTAATGCAATATATATAAGGCTTTGCTAAAGTAAGTACTGAGATATTGGTTCTCGAAATAGTAACGTAGAACTACCTAAGTGGAAACTGGACGCAAAGAGTGTTATTTTGCATGTGTGACTGTTTGGATACATCTCCACGTGTATCACCGAATTCCACTCCAAATCCTGTGAAGAATCTCTTGAAGCAGTAAACCCATATTCTGACACTAATACATACAAAATATATAATAAGTTTGTAACAGACGAAGGAAAAAGTCAGAAGTATTTGCCTTTTCCTAAGTAAATCTAGTACTTTTGGAACATACAATGCTAAAAATGTTTTTATGCGGAGTCTAGAAGAAATGGCAGAAAAGGTCAAGGAATATACTATGAATAACGCGGATGAGTGACAAGGGAAAATAGATCGTGTTTGTAACAGTTGGCAAAAAACTTTTGGGTTCTCGGGTTCCTAAAAAAATCTCTTATTATTTATCCATATAGATGATATGGCGGAGAAGACTCAGAAGGCAATAACAATCCACGAGATTGACCCAGATGCAATGAAACAGCTCATAGACTATGCTTACGCCGGAGATATTCTGATTACTGAGGAGAATGTTCAGGCAAGTATAAAACTAATGTGCCATGTTATTTTTTCGTGTTTCATCTAAATCCGACACATAATGAATACCATGAACCCACAAAGCCCCAGAGTAGCTTAGTGTTTAATGTACACAATAGCCTTGCTCTGCAATCAACCTAATTTCCCCCACATTTTACTGCTCTTTTATTACTTCTTGTGTCGTACACAACAGGAAAAATTAGTGGAACGGATGACCTAATTCCACTGATATTTCATGCATTATGTTGTTTTTACGAAAAATTTGTGCAGTATGTGAACATGCATGCCAAAGAAAATTATTCAATTGAGGCAACTTCTTTCTCTTTTCCAGGCCCTGCTTCCAGCATCCAGTCTTTTGCAGATTTCTATGGTCAGAGAAGCATGCTGCAAATTTCTGCTCCGACAACTACATCCCTCTAATTGTCTAGGGATTAGAAATTTCGCAGATGCACATGCATGCAAAGAGCTGCAGACACGCTCTCATAGATTTGCTCTTCAGAATTTCACCGATGTCATGCACACTGAGGAATTTGTGCTGCTTCCACTGGAGGAGGTACGTTAAGACAAAACATACGAGCCCAATCATGTGAATAATCATCATCATAAAACCATTATTACTTACTCCAATTCCCAAAAAAGACATTCTCATTCTTCTTTCTTCATAATAATAAAGTCAGAGTAATGTAAAGTTAAATGGTCCCACCACTAAAAGATAAATTTGCTTTGTAGTCTACTTTCACAAAGATGGTAGGAAGAAAGTAACGAAACTTTTTGGTTTGTTAGTTACATTTTAAGCTTGCATTGCTTTTTACTTACAAGTTATAATCCGTTAAGGTACATTATGTATGTATGTCTTTTTTTGTAAAGAAGGGGAAGCCTAAAAGGCATTGTGAAGAATCAGGGTAGCGTTTGTATAAAGAGTATTTACCAACATTAGAGTTTTTAAAATATGCGTATGAAATGTTATACAGAAAAACAGTAAAGATTAGAAAGAGTAGAGTGTAAGAGATAGATTAAAGTCTTCTTTTCGTAGTTCATTCGGCATGACTTTCTGTTGTTGTCGATTGAAATTGCCTTTATGCCTGTTGTTGTAACAATCCATTGAAATGAAGGCCATTACTGACACTTGCGTGATAGAATACGGCTTTAATGCACACACTTATTCCTTCAAATGTATGATGTGCGTTAAGATATGGTACTACTAGTAAATTCTATGCATTAAGTAGTTTACTCAAAATGTCCATGTTAATGTGTACCTATATGGTGTAGTCGTAGTAGATGTAGTGGTTGTAGAAATGGAAGAGATTTTTCCCCTTTTTGGATTTGATAATAAATTACAATCATTAGATCATGATGTCTAAAGCCCATCCCCGGCGGTATAGGGAAAAACTGACTTTCTCATGACACTGCACTCCAGTCGCGATTCAGACAGGTACTCATATTTCAAAAAAACTACTTGAACAACTCATGCCAAACCATGAATGAGTGCACAGCACACATGCAGTTAAGAGATTTCCCATAAAGAATTTCAACGGCTGCTTTCCCCCTACCTTGCCATTGTTTTGATATGTTGCGTGCGTATGTGTGAATTCTGGCTGAGGACGTCAGGACAAAGGCCGTTATACTTCTTGACATTAACTAAGAGAATATTTCATGCGCATATGATTTTTGTTTCTACTCTGGGAGTGAACACAAAGGGCACAAATAAGTAAAAATACATATTATCTAGACAAATTGCATTAGACATGACAAAATATGAAGTGAATACACATGTCGGGCACATTGTTTTCATGCTACATGATTGATGCAAAATGTTACATGAAGATGGAAAGTTTTTACAGAGTATATTTCATTTGCATTTTAAATTAGTTGACTTTCTAAAAAATGAGAAAATTTCTTACGATCATTATTAGTTATGCATAGCATTTATGCAGTAAACGAGTGAATGAATGAATGAAAGAGTTATTTTTTGTGCTTTTCTGCTTCTTGTAAAGGTTGAGGAGCTTTTAGGCTCTCCACAGCTGAATGTCGCCAGTGAGGAGACAGCATACGAAGCAGCTATGGCTTGGGTTAAACATGACGTGGAGAATCGCCGTGGATTTCTCTCAAAAGTAAGTTGAAAATTTTATGACATCATAATATATGCAAACACTCGGACAGAGAAAGCTCAAATTTTCAGAACTAAATTTGTCCAGACTAGACAGGAAAAAAGTAATGTTTATTGTTAGAATAAATTTAGTCTCTTTCTCTCGCTTTACAGCATTTTCAGTCAGCTTTTTAGAGTTTCATGACAGGAACTTTCATACTTGCTGACTATATGATAATGAAACGATTATGATGAACTCTTTAGATGCTGTCAAAAGTTCGGATGCCTTTACTTGGTCGTAAGTTTTTGATGACATCAGTTGATTCAGAAAGTCTGATAAGAGACGATCCCGGATGTAAAGAGTTGTTGTTGGAGGCAATGCGTTATCATCTACTGCCCGAGCAGAGAGCTTCATTGACGTCAGAAAGAACACAAGAGAGAAGGCCTGATGGAATGAGACCGTATATTTTTGCAGTGGGTACGAAAGAAGGAACGATCACGCATTTTAAGTACCTATACATTTATAACGTAGACTTAAATAAATAGTAGAACTATAATACAATACTAGGGAAATCATCCGTGAAATGTGAAAAGGAAGGAAACGCTTGAAGCATGATAAATACCTACATCCAAATTTGTAACAGGATATAATGTATGTATGTATGTTGATTTAACGTGTTATAGGTGGTGGAAGCTTGTTTGCCATACATAGTGAATGTGAATGCTACAATCCAAGGTAGGAAATGCATTTATGTATATTTATGTATTACAAACTCCGTTTATATACAAGTTTTGTAGCTTCATTGTCGACGATTGACATCCAACAAAAGATAGGATAGTTTTCTATTTTAGCCAACTTCAAGTATAAATTCGTTTCTTTGTAAAAAATAAATTAAGTTTTGTAAATTCTTTTATGTTACAGAACGGACCGATGGGTTGCTCTTGCCCCACTCCTCACACGAAGGTAAATCGAATACGTTTTCATATCTGAATCTCTTCAATTTTCAATCTTGTCACGGTTCATGTTTCCCGTAAAGATACTTATAATGCACGTGTATTGCTTTCCCTCAATACTGATTTGCATTTTCCTCTTTAAAACTGTTTACACAGATCTAGATGTGGAGTTGCGAGCGAGGGGAAATTTATCTTTGCAGTGGGAGGGTAAGTAGTTTTCGAAAGAAAAATCTCTCATATGCATTTAAAGTTGACTTTTTATGGATATTGTTATTACTCTGGTGGTAATACTGCGTGGGTAATAACAAGTCTAATGTCGACTGCACATCAGCGCGTAGAAAACATTATGTGCATATAAACTTTACCTTAACATACTCCATGAAATTTTACGTTAACGATCCATTGTTATAGTTGAATATACCTATATTATGTACTACGCATTTTGAACAATGACATGTGAACGGATATATAAACAGGTACGATGGAACTAGCGACCTATCCAGTGGAGAAAGTTGGAACAGTCGGACTAACAAATGGTAATTTCTCATGCAATTACTTGCGTACCCTTATCGAATACTCCAATTATATTATTGAATGCTACTGGTAGCAGCATCTTGTAATGCAAGAGTGCAATTGGTGATTGTAAACATGTCTCTGTTTCTATCCTTTCATTGTGGTTGTGAAGGTCGTCTATTGCTGCAATGGGAACTCGTCGGTCATGCTTGGGTAAGGTCTTAATTCTTAACGTGCCTTGATGTAGAATACGTTTAATTTATTGAGTAGGGAAAGATAGGTCTTGACTGACAATGGTGGCTTGATAATTATAAAGTGAAAAGTTTGGCTGCATGGGAAGCATTTCTGAAAGAGAAAGTGACAAAGACAAAACATGAAACTTGCCGATTATACCTCAATCTACATATACTACTGTACCACGATAGACGTTTAGATTTATGCTTTCTTCAACCTTCTCGAAGAAAACCATTTGTTGTTTTGACTATGCATGCTGCGACTTCAAAAACTGAAACAAGGACTTTCTTGACTGCCTTATAGACCCTAAGCTACATAGTGTGAACTGGAGTTGTCTTTTTTACTAATTACTTCACATTTGAGAAATTTTAGTGTTCATTAAAACAAAAAATGAACATAAAAACTTTATTTTACCTTTGCTGAGAAAGGAAGTAATACCTCTGCATTTAACAGCCAAGTTTGTTGATGTTCTGTGGTGAATTTGAGTAAAATATACATGCCTAGAAGTGCAAAAGGTGCTTTTTTATTTCTCTATAAGGAATAAGCCTAAAACCTGAATTGCACTTAATATTAAATGATAGTGCGCTAGGATATAGTTTGTATGTATTATGAAATTATGTATACCTATAAAAACTGGGTAGATGCGCTTGATAGAAGAGTGCGTCAAAAGTGAAAGTCTCATTTAACCCCTATTCTGGCTAGTCCTTTAAGGATCTTTCTCCATTAAAAACTTCCCTAAAACTTTACTGGGCAGTTTGACACCAACGTAAATACTATAAAAACTTCTTTCCTAAATTCATATTTTAAATTACTTCCAGGTCTTTGCACGTTGAACGGAATTCTGTTCGCTGTGGGAGGCTATGATGGAGCATCTTGTCTTCAAAGCTGTGAACGTTACGATCCCTTGACAGGTTGGATATCTTCCTTGAAATTATAGAAATATTATGTATACCTACCTACTAGGTGGTTGGTTTATATTGGTAATACATCTTAGTACCTTCCTGTGACATAATATACATCTTCTAATTTTTGGCATCTTTCGAACTTGCATTGTACAATGTCTTAAGAGTGACATTTGATTCGTTACGTTACATAAACTCAAACAATTGGTATTCATGACCATGTATATTGAATTTAAGGGATATGGAGCTGCTGCCCTGCATTGTCTCAAAGACGTCGTTATTGCAAACTGGCTGCTATGGACAATTGTGTCTGGGCTGTAGGAGGTTTGGATGCCAGCAGTGCAATCAGTAATGTTGAGCGTCTGGATCCTAGAGAAGGTTTGTTCCATCGCAAGAATGTCTTCTCAATGAAGCTTTTATGCTTTTAATTATATGTTGGCTATGATTATATGGGAGCATTTTAATGAGGCTGCTGAATGCACACTGAGTATGTCTCAACTTTATGTTGACAATGTAGGTCGATGGCAGTCAGTGCCGGCATTGTCCCAAAGACGAAGTTCAGCCGGCGTCGCATCCCTGGATGGCAATCTTTACTGCGTTGGAGGCTCCGACGGAAGCTCTGTTCTCGCATCAGCCGAAAAGTTTGATCCAAGACGACTAAGATGGGAAACAATTGCGTCTATGCATTCCAGACGGTTAGATTATATTTCATAGGATTCACCTATATTCATCTCATATCTACTTATGTTTTATCAGACCATTCCATTTCTTGTAGTCGCTAGGAATAGCCTAGTGAAAACAGTTGTAGAATTGGCTTAGGACGAAACGATGAAAGAAGGAAAAGTAGGTCAAATGAGACAATAATTTTCACCCACAAATCTTCCTCCTGTTCCAGAATGTTTTTTATCCGGAATGACGCTTAACATATTACTTATGAAGGAATCCAGTTTTATGTATGAAGATTGTGCATACATATAGTTTGTATGAACCTATGGTACGGTGTTGTGCTAAAAGAGAAGTAGGCTGAGCAGAATCCTAAATGTGAACCAGAATGCTAGTAATATCAAAGTAACTCCTATCCCAAGGGCTCTTTAGAATCGTAGGCATAACTCTTGTCTCTTGGATTGGGTACAACAGAACACAGCATAGGTTAGATGGGATGGGGTTGTTGAATCCTCTTGTAACTTGACTTGAGGCATTGGGTCAATCGATATTTTTAAATTGCAAGTAGGTACTTAGGTATTTCCATTCCTATTTGATATGATAGGCATATATGCACTTACTTGCATCAAGAACATTTATATGCAGTTTGTACTTTTTCATATTTCTGAATTCAGGGTATAATACCTAAAGTACACGAATAGTTTAGTGTAGCATTTCATATCTAAATCTAATTTGAAACTTACTAGCTGTAAGTAAAATGTTGGGCAAATTTGCATACATAACGATCTCTTTCTCTTTTAATAAAATGTTTTTTTTGCAAAATAGGTCAACCCATGAACTGGTGGCTGTGGAAGGGAATCTCTATGCAATCGGAGGTATGTAATTATCGGCACAGAGCCAAGTAAAAGTTTAATGGTTTTGATTGCATAGTTCGCTTGATCTCATATATGCTTCTAAGGAGAAAAGGGTTTGCGTTTATTGTGTTGCTTTCACGAGCCAAGCTTTCTCCATTTTGTGTTGACTTTCACCAAATTAATAAACCAGCCTGTACAATATTCTACAGATGACTTGCTTTTTTACTTGGCATTTTCTGATGATAATACAACGTATTAAATCGATGTTTGCTATTTCAGGTAATGATGGATCATCGTCTTTGAGCACTGTGGAAAGGTAAATTACCCTTTAGTGACTTTCTTAGTACATAAAGTTATACATATGTATCTATTGCCTTGTAGTATACGGAGTATTAAAATTGTGTATAGTCAAAGATATTTGAGTTTGAGATGTCTAAAATCGTATTTTTTCTTCTAGGTATGACTACCGGCTGAACAAATGGAGTTTAGTTAGCGCAATGCTAACTCGCAGGAGCAGTTTAGGCTGTGCTGTGCTGGATTGTCTACCAATTGATAGAATCGCTAGACCATGTTGACCTTTCCAGCATTTTCACAGTATTTTTGAGACTTATGAATTCCAATAGAAAAGAACTCCGTGCATCACTACTGCACTTCTTCAGCCATAAGAATTTATTTACAGCTATTATGCACTTGAGCCATTCAGTTAAACATTGTTTCAAAAGGTCGTGTAGTACATACTCAGGGGCATTACTTTAATTTTGCATTGAAAAAATACTGCGTTACGTTACATGTATCGTCGTTTTTACATAAGAGTTAATCGTTATCATTAAATCCATGTGTTAGGTTTACGGTTTATGTTAATCCTCTGCATTTTTCGCTACGTAGCAATAAGGAATGGACATTATCTAGAAAAATACCTGTACTTTACTTTTCGGTATAATGCATAGCCTTCTTGTCAGTGCAATACAATGATAGCCAACTCCTGAAAAGTAAGCTGAAACGTCCTATCAAAATACTGTGTAAGATGTAATTGATGAAGATTGGTGAAACTACAAATGAAGACTTGAAGTTGATTTAAACGCAATGCTACGATTTTCCTATATTTTGGAAATGATGAAAGAAATGATTGAAATTGAGACACATATTTTTGTGAGGAGAAACATGTAATTTGGATATTGTACACATAGCAAAAACTACGTTTTTAAACAGGATATATCATAAAACAATCCTCACATGAGTTTGTAAGGTTTTAGCCTGCAATAGTGTTCTGCAATATGTATGTTTGCCAACTGAAAGGGATGTCTGCAAATGTACGATAAGATGAATATAAGAATGGATATTAGTATAATTAAAGGTTCGATGCATACTTATGGGCTTTCGCACATTCCATCAAATGACATGCACCTAATATATTTTGTGTAAAAAATACAGCTTCTCTGAAGAGAGAGATTCCATTAAATTATTGAGTATCTTTTCTGTACAAACCACATATAGTGCATTCAGACGTAATTTTCTGCGCGTAAATAGGAGTAATAATTAAAAATAATAAAACAAATCTGAGTTATGCCCTTGCATATCTTTTCTACTTAATATTTTAAGCAATTCAACCAATAATGTATAGATACATTGGTATAATGTTTGAGAATGGAAATGGAAGACCTTGTAGAGAGAAAATGGAACAATATTATTGGACAACAATATTCTGATTAAATTTTCGTTGAATGCATTTTGGGAGTCTGAAGTTTAACAATGTACATTGTAGATCAGATAATACTGTGGATATTATTGTACCAAACGATAAGTAAGAACCATATTAGTACGGATATTTCAATTTGTTGTGCGTCTGTACCAACAACTTAACACAACTTTAAATATATATGCACATTACTACTGATACATTCTACAATTTAATTACGCTACTGTCAACTAAACGTCCTAGTCATACCATTTATTCAACAAATAAAAACTGCCGGATAAATCCAGGTTAATAGTGTGCTATTGGAATGTGACAAAACTTTAGCATCACACTGCCTATGTACTTAAGACCAAAACTACATACCTAGCATAGTATGTATATTAATATTAAAGAGACAAAATCCGACAGTTCCTCACTGCCATCTCAAGGAATCTGGACATCAAAAGTACAATTTGTGTAGAATAATGTTATTTATGCATGTAGAAGATGTATGTGGCTGTAATGATTTGTCAGAATATCAGACAAATAAACAATTTAACTAAAATATACAAATTTTTATCGATTAAATTGTCGCTCATTTATTATATTACTAAACTGACTCTAACCTGAATGACTCACATGTAATGCAGAATGGTTATCATGAGCGGCCTTCAATTCGACATTTATAAATTTCATCAAAAATCGACTACATACTTACATAAAGTCAATAAATCTGTCTCTGCTAAGGAAGGCGTTACAATGCATTTATATTTTTTAAATTTCTATTAAAACGTCTGCTTCTTCTTGCCCAATTTGTCCAACGGATCGTCAAACTCCTTGTCGCTGAGATTAAGCATCAATGTGTTTCCACTCAAATAAAGCTTGTTCTGTGATTGTGCTAAGGTCCTTGCAATTCCTTGAGACGCCCGGATTTTCCTCAACTTCAGATAACCTGGATTTTGACCAATCGCTTCACCCAAGTAAACATCGCATCGCATAATCACATTAAGGAAAATATTTTTGGAATCGAAATGAATTAGGTATAAAAGTAAAGCATTTGCATAAAATCAGATTACTAAAGCTGCCCATCATGACCTCAGTTACTCTATTTGTACTGCTAAGGAGCCAGGGTAGACGCTGTAAAGCATTGTGTCTGAAACTCCAAAGCATGTCCCACTATATTTACAATGATGAAATAATATTCTCTACTTCATCATCAAGATTTACAGTGGAGAGAACTGAAGTGTCAGGGATTTGCCTATTGTCATCATGTTAATCGCAAAATATTTAAGACACCACGTGTCTAAGCGCTGAAAAGGTAAAAAACTTGATTAATAAATTGTATGAAAAAGGATATCATTTTGGCAGCTTCTGCTTCTCCTTCAGCATGGACAATCTTCTGTTGTTTCTCTTGTATCGCACGATCCACCACAAATGCAGCACGCTGGGCTTCCTGTTGTGCAACCTGTTTAGCCTCCACAGCAGCAGTGTACTCTTTTCCAAAGCTTAGTTCAGTAATGGAAACGTCATCTAGAATGATATTGAAGTCCCGGGCCCTTTCAGTCAATTCTCGACGGATCAACAGAGATACCTGTATAGTACAAATCAAGCAATTTTTATTAATCTGGTCCCTATTTTATTTTAGGCATAACTATCTTCAAGAGTCGGTGGACTAATACAGTCTTCAAGAGTCGGTGGACTAATACAGTCTTCAAGAGTCGGTCGAAAGGTAGTTTTAAATCTTGACACAAATAATTATGTAGCTAAAGGCATGCAATCGTAAACTAAAAATTAGGTTAAAACCTGATATTTACCTGTATACATGGACTGATTGATCCCATAAGCTGCGGCTGCAGCTGCAGCTACCAATTTCAATCCTACCCCTAGTCCTCTAGGATTCTTCCCCAGTCGCCCAGCCAAATCATTCAATTTGCTTTGTGCCATTTTCTAAATAGCAGTTACACCTACGCAAGACAATCACACAAACAATAAATTAGTTTTAATAATAAACATGAATATTATCACATTCCCAAATTCCATGTCACTCAAGCCGCAGCCATGCCTTTTCGTGTAGAACTAACGATTTGACTTTTGAATGCAATGCAAAGCAGGCATGCATGTGATGCATACAAACGCACCGACTTAAATACTAAATGCTACAATTATCTTAAATATATTCAACTTGTGGAATACCTTTAAATACGATCAACAATTGACAATGGCTTTTAGGTGTATACAGTAAAATACTTCTTTCTTAAACTGACTTCTGCTTTCTCAACTATGAATGAACTACAAAAATATAAAACAAATTTGTAATCAACTGGGTTATTTATTAAGCTGGCCAAATATAATTAAAATTTCAATGACTTGATTGTCCATTAAAATTTATCACTTGATTATATTCTTTTACCGAAAAAGTTGACAATGATGCAATAACACAAAAATACCTAATATACCTACCAAAAGCTACCCTA
>JAHZNG010002937.1:0-10487 GCA_027744375.1 Orchesellides sinensis
AAAAAAACGGTACTAATGGTGGATTTGAAAAAATACTATAGGCATTATATACAGATAGTATTTGTTTTGCAGGCTCTGAATAAACTCGTTAGGTCACACCATTACTACATAAGTACACCACACACACCATCATTTTCTAAGGTCTTTGTTCATCGACCAATCTACCTATTGATTTGTGATACACTTTCTCTTCCGCTTTCTCCTCAAATCCGTTCCAACTCACTTAGTCATGCTTCCTTTACAAAAATCTAGCTATACTTGCGTTTGCCACATAATAAAACAGCAGTGGATACTCAAATATCCATTAAAATGTTCCCCCATGTGAGTAAAATAATCGAGAAAAAGTCAAAACTATATGAGAAACTTTAAAAACGTCCCATTAAAACAAGCCATGCTCTCTTTTGTGTCCTGTAGCTTAAAATGTGGGTCGTGGTTTTATAATCTGCTCGCCAAAAAATAAAGCTCTTTAAAAAACTGATAGGAAAGCTGTTCTCTCGTACGTGTGTAAATGTACCAGTTGCCCATGGACATGAACGTGCATCATGATAGCGTGTCCCCATTTTATTTCTCAACAAGCCAAAGGTATATAAAAATGGCCATAAGGAAAAATGCTGAGAGAGGATAGTTAAGTTGGAGAAAGTGTATATCGTGCAGTACTCCTACCACTGGGCAATGTCAAGAGCAAGTAGGGAAAGGAAAAGGGAGTCAAAACGTGAAGCAAGCAAACTTTCTCTGAATGTTTTGTAGTTTTATGGTAGCTCACACACACACACACCACCACTGCCTTAGTACCTTTGTAGATGCATGTGTGTCTATTTTACTTTTATGCAGTTTCCGTGCTATGCATTATGATAAGGAGGAAGAGAGAAAGAAAGTGTGTAAGGCATTTCCTATATGTACACACTGACCTTGTTCCTTCATACCTATACACCTTTTTCCTTCTCCATCATACTTTCTCCCTGTGAATAGCAAATCTCCCTTGACTTGCAGCCAGCTTTCCTTTGGTGGGATAAGGAGAAAGCAGAGATGATGAGGAGCAGCACAACCAACAAGAAAAACAACACGGCCACCGTATTGTTTCCTTTTATCATCCGTTTCCTCTTTTTCCATGGATTCAAAGCGCATTCCATGTGTGCCATGTTAATTTTTTAGTCTATTTAGCACCTCCATTATCATTTTCGTGGCTGATGCTCTTGAATAAAAGGAAGCGAGAGAGAGAGCAGAAGACAAGAAGGAATGAATGTTCATGATGACATCTGACACACACTTTCTCCTCATTCTTTATTGTATCTCTCAAGTTGCGAACCATGTTTAGTGTAAGACTAGAGAGTGAACATGTCAGTCCAACACGGTTTGTTTCCCTCAACTGAACAATAGATGAAATGAAGCAGAAGACGTTGTTGACTATAATGAAAATTATTTTGCCGCGGTCAATCTTTCCCGTTTGTATTGTTTAAAATGGAATTTTATAGGTGGGTCAAAAAGGGTCTACAATGTACATATAAAAGGTTACCCCTTTCATGTGTTTACATCGTATAGCATCGTAAATGATAATAATAAAACGAATAAACCAAGCAAGAAAATTGGAAAATGTCAGTTAAAAATGTAAAATAATGTTTTTCTGTATGTCAGTGTTTGTCTGAAGAAAATGCATAGCTTTCCCAACCCATATACACACCTTTCCTTCACTCGTACCCAACTTTGTGTATTTCTTTTTTATATACTTTCTCCCGTAAGCATGCCATATGTGCTATGTTGTCAAGTCAAGGATTTCATGTTCAAAGCCAAGTCATCCCGTCTGCTTCCAGCACAAAACACATCCATAAAACTGTTTTCATTCTTGTACCACAAAAAAAAAACTTCTTAAAATGGTCTTAAAGCTGTAGAACACTTGTATCAAAAAGGAATTGTGTGATAGACCTTGGCTTTGGTGTTGCTTGTGGGCTAATATAATCCACAGAGTATTTTTTTTAAATGTAAAGAATAATGGTTGCAAGACCACACAAAGTACATATGTACAATATATGCATACAGGAAAGTAAGAAAGGGACAAACTTGAGCAGGCAAGATTTATGCTGTCATTCAAATGACATGTCTACAACGTTGAAACGACCGCAGGAGTATTAACAACGGCCAACCTCAACCAAAAATCCCTTTTTTACATGTAAAAACATATATCACCATTCCATTTTAACTTTTTGGCGAAACCTGCATAAATATATGGACTGTTTTTGTATATCTTTTGGGATAGAGAATAGGAGGGAGCAGCTTCCAACTTGTTTGCCAACAGGCGTTTATATTATTAACCATATAATTCTCCACGATGGGGTTTTCTCGTAATAAGGGCAACATGTAAAGAAAGTGGGGAGAAAATAGGCAAACTGTCAAACCCACACGACATAAGGATGAGGGGAAAGAAAGGAGTTGCCACTTTTATGTCGGGTTTTTGTGGGTGCTAACAGCAGCGCTGTGTATACATAGTATGGCTTACAGTCCTCCTGTTTCCATTTCAAGACTGATTTTCATTTCTTACTCTTCTCAAATTGCAAGTCAAACCGATCTAACAATTTCCGCCTATTTTGCTAAATAAGAGTGGGGCCACTGAAAAAACGGGGATTGATATTGAATCATAATTTTATGTGGACGGGACATGAATTGAATGTTATCACCAAGGTGCACGCGTTTTTTTATCAATGCACTTAATCACAATAAGGTAAATGTCGTGTGTGCTTTTGTGCAGGCATTGATATTATTTTTTAGATTGTTTTGTATTTGACCTTTTTCATGTATGAAAATATTGAGCGTATATGTGGTGTGTGCAATACCTGCGTATTATGCAGGATGCAGTGTAGGAGAGCAGGGAAATCCTGTACTGCTTGTTAAAAATTAATGAGGAGTATGGAATGTACGTAACATGTTGCATTTATGTAGGTAGAAAGGTTCATATTGAGATTTTAGACTGGGTAGTATTTTTTGAGCAATTATTTATGTGCTATGTAATATGTGCAGTATGTACAATAGAGAGGAGGTAGATTTCCGGGGAGACGCGTTTTTACAGGGAGAAAAGTTGATTTTAACGTGAGGGGAACCAAATGCGTGTTCTGGATGTGGCAGATCGATTTGGAGGAAAAAGCAACCAGCGCTGGTCTTGTGGTAGTTCACTAATTAAACTTGAATCGAACATACTTTCTAAAGTGAAAGTTGCTACGGAGCTTGGGAAACGATCTTGAAGATTAGGAGTGGGCTTGGAAGAATAAAACTATGAAGGAAAATCCTACTTTTTGGAGGAAATCTATGTTGCATGTGGAGAACCAGAGGTTTGAAAGACTGTTGCGACCAATATTTATTAGCTTGCTGTGAAAGTCCGAGCTTTGTGTATTCCATTGAGGGAGTTAGGACTGTCTGAAACTTTGGTGTCCGTCTGTTGGATAATTTGTGAACATATATTGTGTTTTTGTATGGAAAAGAAAGTTCAGGTGGTTTGCTGAATACAGTTGAGCCTGGTTTATTCCATGTTGCATGTGAAGCAGCAATAAAAGTTAAACACGCAATAATACAAACTAATGGAACGGCAGGCTTGTTATGATTATTTATAGAAGCATGAGCATTTATCGACAGCAAAAACTAAAGTCATCAAGGAAAGAACATTTTTTCGGGAGAGGAGCCGCCAACAAATCACAATTTCATAATAATGATTGATTTATTGGAGAGCATCTATGAGCATGTTTATCATCACAAAATATCCAACATGAACAAAGAAAAGCACTTGATTTTTTTTTCATTGTAGGAAACCAGCTGTTGTCAGCAGAGAGAAAGTATCAAAAAGAAAGTGAAAATCTTTTTTTCACGAAACATCCACCTTTTTGTGTATTGCGAACAATCTTTGTGAATTCGTATTTAATTGATACAAATGTAGGATTTCCGTCTGCATTCAAGTGGGCTCCTTTCTTTCCCTTTGTGAGTTTTGGTTTCGCTAATACAATTATCAACTCTCTTTTTTCAGTCTACCTCATAATTTTATTTTTCTCTCTAGAGCACACACATATGTACATAACACCATGCGCCTGAGTTAATGATGAGGATGATGCAAACTACGTCACGTACAGAAAGCACACCTACAAAATTCTCAGCTTTCTACTCTCCCAGTTTTATTTTGCCCATGCATAATACCCAGAATCTCTTTACTTTCTCTATGTTCCCTTGTACCAGAGGATAATTAGTGAAGCTGACCAAAGGCAATGGAAAAGTTGTGTTACATGTTCTCTCTATTATCACGTCATAATCTTTTTATTTGACATTTACTTCTCCCAAGTAAACATAGCATAATATCATGTGTGCAACAAGAAAAAACTGGCCTTGTCAAGCCTAAATTATACACACAATTTCCCTCTAAAAAATCCACTTTCAGCCAATGCTCAATATTTTACACAGTTTTTGTGTAACCTTTTTCCTGAGCGTATACCATATAACATGGGCTATTATTATGGTGTATATATTGCGTGTTTTCATATATACACGTCTGGTGGCCGTGAGAGTTTGCTTGTGTGTTAAAATCATTTTATAATTATGACTATGACCAGTGACCACTCCACAATAAGTTCAGTTCAGAGAGACTATTTTGGGTGTGTAGGTAAAGTAGGTAGGTAAATAGCATGCAAAGAAAACGTTCAAGTTTATTATTATTATGCAGCCATATTCTACAGGAGTAGTAGAGAGTGTGTATGAAATGTAAACGCAATGCTATAAGCTCTGGGTACAATTAAGGTGAAAGCTGTAAGTACTCAACTGAACACACTTCAGTAATTGCCTCCAATATATACAAAAACACTCCAATAATGATTACAGAGAAGAGGTACAAGTATTTTGGTGGTGGTGAAATGACATGGTACGGTCCCATACTGGATTTTAATAACCAACCTCAAACCAATTTGAAACATGTCATAGCTTGTTTCTTATTTTTTGGCCTTGTGGTTTTGTACATTTGGTAGCAAGGAGAAAGTAAAGAAACGAATATGTAATCAAGTCTATGATGAATTACGTACACCAACATATTTCAACTTGACAAGCGTGTTCAAACCATGTTTTCTAAGTAAATTATATTTTAACACAAATTGTACACTCTATTTATTCATTAAGGCTGTGAGTGTATATATCAAATGCCTAAAAATTGTCGTGCAATCTTACAACCAAATTTTGAAGGACAACAATTTCATATCGTTTTATAGTATTTCAAGGTTGTCCCCTAACAACCCGGCTGTATAATAAAAATGCAATTAAATATTTTTTACCTTACATGGATAAAAAAGTTAGATTAGGTTTATATTCTTTTTTTGTAGTTAGCCAAGATGATGGAATGTTAATATTCAATGGATGATTATTTTGTAACAATGAAAAAATAAACTTACCTCCACGTGACCGTTGGATCCTCATGTTGCTACACTTTTACTCTATATTTCTTTGTGATTGGAAAGAAGTAAAAAATGAATAGATATATAAAAAAATGTTGTATACTTTCTCCTCACTTTCTACTCATTCATAAAGGTAGACAAAACAAAGTGAAAGTAGGGTTGTGAGCAGCTGGTGTACAAGTCGTCAGATATTTTTTCTCCTCTTGATTTCATAAAACAAATGTTTGCATTGATGTATACTCATTTATTCACTCTGGAAAAAATCCCTTTCATAATATTTGCTAGTTTGTGTGTTTTGCCTGTGATGCTCATTCAGAAAGACAGTTTTGTCAGCAACAGCTTGCTTCGTTTGCTTTCTAGGGGAACAAATTGGTAATGATAACTTTGTTTGATAATGGTCTTCCGTTGACTTTCTATCTGCAGGCCACAAACACAAATACGAGTATCAGGTGCGTTTTTTACTCTACACTGAAGGGATTCGCTTGTTGCTCATTCTCTTTTTATGTATGGACGCGGTGATATGATTTGTGATAACACAGGACAGGTAAAATGAGTGGTTGTATTGAAATCTTGTTTTTTAACTTGTAAAATATTTGGAAGAAATAAAAGTGTGAAAGCACGGCAAGCTTTCACAAAGTATTTTTTGATATGTATGAGAGTGCTTCACACGATCAACGCGATCAAGTCCCAATCCCTGATTTAAATTTTAGTCTGGTTTGATAAAATTAATTAGAACACAGTTATATTGGTGTTGGTGACTACTTTCTCCGTCAAGAAAGCATATAGAACGTAGACTAATAAATAGAGAAGACTTGCGGCGGTTTTGCGGGTAGCGATAGTCAGTCAGAGTTAGGTTTGGTGGAATTATTCTTTCTGCATTTTTAAAACTTTAAGTTTATTATCACATTTAACTCTACCTCCAATTTCCCAGTGTGTTATCAATTTGGTACAAAAATAATAACTTTCCTAATTCCTCTCTCCCTCTCTTTAAAATTTGGTTAACTTTTGGTACAAAAGGGGTGTATAGTTTGAAGCTGCCAAAGTACAACTTTACAAGTAAGTTTTCGGAGTAAACTATTTTGTTGCCGTTTTGTACAGGAAGAATTTCACTGTGAAACAATCTCAACTTGTTGACTCTTTTCCTTTGAAATGATAACTGTTCACAAGCATTAGGATCTCAAATTGACCTCACAAGTGGAAAAAATGAGTATTGGAGTTGGCTTTAAAAAAAGAGTAATTGAAGTTGCACATTGTACAAAAGTCATGAGCTTGTGAGGACTGATAAGAGTTGTGATGATGCTGCCTGGTGAAAGTCTTTGTTGAGGAGAAAGGAGAGAAAGGGAAAGGAGTGTGTAATATAGTGCACCAACACATGAAAGCAAATGATCCTGGTTGCACAAATGGAGCCCATTTTTATCTCTCCCAATGTGTACCACACACACACAAGTAAAAGCTTCGTCCATATCAACATCCGCTTCTGCCCGTACGATTCCCGAGAGTTGGAACGTACATTTTTGGAAAGAAGCTTGGAGCTTGCAACAAGAGAAAATGGAAAAGAGCCGTATAGAGCTTATTGTTGGCAGAGTGAAAGCAGGGGAAAAGGTGAGTCCTGAGTCTTGTCTGGTGTTTACACTCCACTCAAACGGTAAAAGAGTGAGTGTGCCTCTGTCGAAACTGACAGGATATAACTGTATGCTTACTTCATTTCATTAAAATCATCAACTAGTAAGCCAACTCTGTATTTACATTATATATTTGTAATGGTACGACATACAGGTTAAGTATGAACGTACCTATATCAATCGTAAATGAGTTTAAGTCAGAAAAATATTTTTTGTAGGGGGACAATGGACTGTGAATTGTAGCTAATGTAACAAATGAGCTCATATCAATTATAGAAACTTTCTGGGAGACTATAGGTTTTGTTGGTATACTAAAATGGAATTAAATTAAAGATAAACGATATCGTCTCATATAATAGTGTTTGGGAATCAAGTCATTGTTACCAAATCGGTTGAATTTTGAAGGGGGTTCAAAAATTCACACCAACTGCCCAAATTAAGGAAATTGACGCGAGATGAACGAAGGTTGATAATGCAATTTTTCTAAACTAAAAATGTTATTAGGTGAGCAAATTTATAAAAAATTATTCAACTAATTAGATTGTCCTATTGTTTAATCAGTTACGAATACATTTTTCATTTACCCTACAATTTTTACAAGGATAGGGGGCCACACATGGTCACATGCATAATTCTCATGCAATTAAATGCAATAAAATAAAGCGTGTTGAGCGTATAGGCTTTGTCTCTCATTCACAAATGCAACCATATGTTATGTTGTACAACTGGCAGTAGTGGAGTGGCGTACTGAGCTGCTGTTTGCTTGGTTGGCTGAATAAATATCCCATCCCATTCTTAAGTCCAGACATACATTCATACCTGCTGTTTACAATACAGGCTAAATTGTCTTTCATTTTAATGAGCATTAAAAAACAACAGATTAAAAAATAAGAATTTCTTGTAAGAGAACATTATCGCTTTAAAAAAGTGCATCTTCCAAGTGAGTGTTTTTACTCCGTCTTGCCCTCTGCTCTGCTCTCCCTTACAAAAGGGTGCTCTGGTGGCAAAAGGTGATCAGCTGCGCAACATATTTACACACATAACATAGCAAACGGTGTAAATATTTTAATAGCGATGATGATGTCACTATAGAAATTACATTAAAGTTGGTGATTAGTTAGTGAGTGATTTGTTGGACAAGTGCAACGTTTTCTCGTCATCTGCTGCATGAGGTGATAATTATTCATTATTTTTATTTTGTAGCGTTTTTAATAATAACAGCAAAACTAGTTACTAATTCTGCTTGCTTTTGTTTTCAGGCGGTTAAAAAAGAAGGAGGTTGGAGGTGTAGACAGGTTTTTAAAAATAAATGCTTGTGGTAGTCTTTCATTGATTAAGTACATCAGCTGATTTGTGGTTGTATGCATGCCTTATGCAAATTTTGACGTAGATTTGTAGAAACCTGTTCAGATTTAGAGTATCGTTTGTGACGCGAGGTTGGTTGGAGGAGACGGTGAGAGAAGGGTAGTTTTTTGATGGGCCAACTTTTCAATGCTTTTCAGTCAAGCCTGGCTTGTCGCCTGTCTTGTCATTGTTAATTGTGAGCATGAGAAGTCAAAGATAAGTGTGCCTAACTCTGTATTTGGTTCTATTATTAAACCGGTGATTACAAATCGGAAATTGCAACTGTTTGTGAAAAGTTCCCAGTCTCAGATTGAAAACGGAGCAACTTGTCAGGCTAAAGAGATGAAAATGGAAACGGAAATCACGGCGGTCACGCTAAATTGCTGGTAAAAAAATTTAGAAAATGGTTATAATTAAAGGTGACTCTTTCACTTAATACTAAGTTAACTAAATTCGTTTTTGATTGCAGGGGAATTCGGTTTGTGTCCAAGGACAGGGTGGCTCGGATGACGGCAATTGCGGAGGAGCTGGCCAGTGGAAAGTATGACTTTGTTTTTCTTCAGGAGGTATGGACAACGGAGGACTATGAAAGAATCAAGACGCGAACTGGAGATGTACTTCCCTACTCACATTATTTTTTCAGGTGAACACTAGGATGAAAGTTTCATGTGGATTATGGTGAAGGTTTAAATTGTTTGATACTTCACGTTTGAAATTTTTTCTTTGTGATTGGTACAGTGGAGTGATTGGTGCTGGGATATGCATATTCTCCAAGTCTCCCATCAAAAGTGCGTTTTTCCATCAGTGGGCAGTGAACGGATACATTCATAAAGCAAGAAAATACTTTGGATTTTGTCGTTTATACAAAGTGTGCTTTGATTTCGTTCTGTAGTTTGTAACGTACTTGTTGTGTTACTTCATTTTAGATTCAACATGGAGATTGGTTTGGAGGAAAGGGCATAGGAATGGTAGAAGTGGACCACAGGGGACTGAGGGTAAACCTGTACACCGCCCATGTAAGAAGAAAAGGAGATTTTATTTGAATTTTTGTATAAAATGTATGAATTGATTAAAATATTGTAAATTTTGTTTGAAACAGTTGCATGCGGAGTACGACCGAACGAATGATGAGTACTTGGCTCATCGCGTCACGCAGGCTTTTGACACTGCTCAGTTTATCAGCTTAACATCCAGGAATGCAGATGTTGTGATCGTTGGTGGTGATCTTAATACGGAGCCTGGAGATTTGGCATACAGACTTATTGTCCATACTGCTCATTTGCATGATGCTTGTCTTGTAGCGGAAAAGAAGTCATCTAATGTGTGTTCAGCAGTCTTGAAATTAATTCGTGTTTTTGAACGTTTAGGAAGAACTAATGAATACATGTGAAACGACTAGAAATAGTTACACTTCTCCTGCGTCACTTAAAGATTACCCGTTTGGAAAACGCATTGACTACATTGCCTTTAAAGGGGGAAATAATGTAAATGTGAAGGCGCTCACTTGTGAAACTCCATGGCCGGATCGTGTTCCCGGACAACCATTCAGCTATTCCGACCATGAAGCTGTTGTCACTCGAATGCGAATTACCAAATCAAATTCCGGTATGAATTCAAAGTGATTGAAAATTAAGTTATGATTTTTATTTTTGTAGTAAAGGTTATTTGACAGACTGTGTATGGTTTTATAGTCTCAAAAACTTCTTCCTTTGAGAGTTCCAAGAAGGAAGCGTTGGAAGAGTCTGTGGCAATATGCAACCAGGCAATCAGGAATCTGCAGACGGCCAAGAATATGTACATCCTTTTATCCTTCGCCATGTTTGTGGTGCTCTCAATGACAGCGAATCTGGAGTTGACGGGCTATCTCAGCCCGCTTGTCCCTATTCTTCGGGCATTCATCTTGCTGATATTCTTTTTTGGAATTTTTATGAGTAAACCAGATCTTTGTCTTGGCTTTTTTACAATATGCGCTTTATATTTGTTTAACATTAAGAAAATATTTGAAATGCAAATTGAGACTAATATGAAATTCCTGACTTGTGTAACAAAGACATTAACAATTAACATGACAAATGATAAAACCAAATACATAAAAGTCAACACTGCGTTGAGC
>JAHZNG010002938.1:0-17112 GCA_027744375.1 Orchesellides sinensis
CGAAAATACAAGTAAAGGAAGAAGGGTGCAAACGTCAAATAAGCAGTGAATTTCGGAATGTCCGTAATTATTTTGAGGATCGACTCCTTGTCAGTCAGATTGGATGCATTTTGGGTATAATGCTATAAGATTTTAAGGTTTTGCAACTAGAAACTTAGTACTTACTGTAGTAGTAACATTTTGTTTATCTTTTAATGCCTAATTTGGTTTCAAATCATGTTTGGATAACAATCATTTGATAGCCGAAGGAAATATGAGATTGTTAACGAAGTATTTCCGAGATTTGTCCAACTCAGAAACAACTTTATGTGCCTTGAATATGTACTTAACTTTTAGATGTAGCAGTTTGTAGTATACAGAAACAAAGTTGTGGAATAGACTTGAATTATACGCGTTTATATCAATGTCAGAGTCCGAATGAACAAATCAAGTTTCTTTCAGGTTGAAAATGTAGAACAGTTACTTGGAAAAAATATTATTTGTACTTGAGTAGACGGTGGGTGAACTTATCGTATATCAATTTGGAGTACGGTTTCTTGGGAATACGTGAAAGTTCTAAAACATATAAGATAGCCAAATCTTTGTACACAGGAAAATATTTTAAACTTGAGAACTGTTACCAGAATCGGAATAAAACCTTCAACACATATGTGAATATCAAATGTCATTGCAATCTGGAATTGGGACAAGTCTGCAACAATTTCGGCTTTTCCAAAAGCTGTTGTTACGAACGTCGTGCCGTGCCAAACAATTGAAACAATATTACTTTCATGTAACGTATATATATATAGATTAGCTGAATGACCACGTTCGATTTGTCATCCTTCTAACTGAAGTTATTCGCTGAAGTAATGTAAGATCTGTTTACTGGTATAAGCAAGAATTTCAATTTCAATAAGTTAGCTCCTATTTATATCCATTATTTGTGTGCATCTACTGCTACGATTAAAATAAAAGTTCATTAAAAATTATATACAAGAACATGGTAGTGTAATAAAAACAATTGTTATCTAATATGAAATTCTTCGTACTTATTATTTTGTGTATAATCAAACTATCTCCATGCATAATATGTAAAAGAATATAAATACCAATACCACATACCAATATGTAATGTAATGCAAATGCATGAATATAAATGCAACATTGCAAATTGCGATGGTCTGCAGATCAAAATTCATTTTTACATACATGGAAAAATGGAGAGCGTTTCATAAAAACTTCCTAAGTTAGTGCCTAAAAAGGATCTAAATTCATGAACATTTTGTTGTTTCATTTGTTGAACTGGACAATGATGATGAAGTAAGTAATAACGGTTGTAAGTTCTCAAGGATATTTACAGATAAGTTACAATTAGATTAGGTTACAGTAGTCTATATTGGCCGAGTGAAGTTAGACTGGGAACATTCCCTTTTCACCGTTATCTTTAATTCCCATCAGCCATCCCTCCTCCTGAAATGAAAAAATAATATTATTAATTTGACGAATAGAGAAAATGCATCCAATTTCAAATTTCAAATTCTCAAATATCAGAATTTTGCCATAAATTATTTAAAAATTCAAACTTTTTAAACTGCCAGAAATAATCTTACACTCAGCAGAATAGGAATGGGATATTATTCAGAAATAATTTTAGTACAAGAAATATGGCTTAGGGGATTCAATCAATCACCACCCAGCCACTGCAATTTACCTGTTCCTCAGGGTCGTCATACTCAATTACACGAATGATTTCTCCAGCTTCAAAAGACAGTTCATCAACATCTTCTTTTTGGTAGCGATACGTTGCTCTCACTCGATACAAAACTCCTACGAAAACAAAGCCACAGTGACTAGTGAACACACTTAGATAAAAAAGGATATTGGATTTTATGAAAAAAGTTGTACAATCTGTGGTATATTATCTCTTATCAGGCATTTTAGTGAATATTAGTCATCCGCTGTCCAAATGTCAGAAGGTATTATAAATAAATATATAACCATTTTATTTAGCAAAAAAACCTTGTTAGCAAAACTGGCAAAAATAAAAAACACACTAGCAGTAACTTTAAAATGCAAAAAATAAGCAAATCAAAACAGTTTTCACAAGCTAAATGATTCATTAAAAATATTTTACGAATTTTACTTTCATGGACAGTGAGCAACAAAAGCTTAATTTAATTATTTCAATGTTTCATGACTTTGCTGTAAACCCTTGGAAAACGTTTGACGGACTGAATCATTATTCTGCAGATATGTGTGTAAAACATATGCCTTACCAGGTTCATCAGATGAAGAAGGTACCTGACGGTCACTAACGGGGGACTCCGTCCTTCCATTCCCCATTCTATGCCTTGAAGTGCTCAAAATGCCATGCAAAGGCTTGGCTACACCATTTTTAACAGGTTTATTATTATTGTTATCTGCTTCTGTTTCATCGTTATTATTTATCTCGTTTTCTTTCTCTTCCAAAGATTTTTTAACAATCGCATTAGCATTTCCTGAATCAATTTTTGTCATTTCATTTTTGTCATCGTTGTTGTTAACACTGTCCATTTGTTCTCTGCTTGTCAAGCTGTCTTGTTCTGGTTGTGAGTCTACCGCCCTACTTTTCATGTCCGAGTCCAAAGAGTCTGAAAGTTTTTCAATACCTTAGCCCGTCAGTAGTTGCTTAACATACGTATTAATACAGGAAGTCATATGCCAATGTCATTATATTATTCGTATGGCAATGTGGGTGTGGACCAATGCAAAGCAGTGGGTGAGCAGAAGCAACCAACTATCCCAGAGATGATAAGCCCCGAGCAATGTCCAGAGTGTAATGTTTTTGCAAGTTCAATTAAAAATGTACCTGGTTCTTCCTTTTCCGGAGATGAAGGAGTAGCCTTATCAGCTCCATCATCACTTTGTGCATTTGTTCCATTTACAGTGGGTGAAGGTGCTTTATTACTATCGGTATTGTCATCAACCGTACTAACAGTGTCTGTAGAGGGTTCAGGCAAAGCAGAGGGGGTCGAAGGTGCGATTACAGGGTTAGCCGATTCTGTGTTCTTGTGATTAGCTGCTTCAATTGTATCTACTCCATTTACGGGTTGAACTGCTTTGGACGGAGGAGGGGGAGGCGCGGAGAGGTTTAAAGAGTTACAGGATTAATTTCAAAATTACTTGTCAAAAACTACGTTTGGTTGAATTGTATTGTAAAATTATAGTTAATATTATTATGATTACTTGTGGTCTGATTATCGTCATTACCCATTTCCGCCTTGATTTCCTTGTTAGTATCTGTTTTAATAGTGCCATTGGATTTGATTGTGCCGTTGGAGGTAACGTTGCTAGCTTCCTCCATAGGCAGTTTCGACACGGGTGATGTGGGTGTTACTGGAGTTGATGGGTTTGAACTTGTTTTACTAACTGGAGAAACATTTCCATTCTTGGCTACTGCACCAAAATCCACCAGTCAACCGGAAACCAAAACCATGCAATTTTGTTAGTTTGTCACTCATCAAAGGTAATTTACTTTGTATTATTATTAGTTACTAATGTATTTACATGCAATGAGTACCAGTAAATAGTCTAGTTCTACTTGAACCTGAGTCCACTAAAACGACATTAATACTTGTACCAAACCCTGGATGTTTATAGTTTACTAGGTATATTAAAGGATGAAACAGGACAAGAGAATAAAGCTAAGTTTGAAGGTATTATTATCATTCATATTTGTTCGGATTCAGTATTAATCCAGTAAGCCCTCTTTTTGTTTGTCAACTATACATGACATTTTTGTTGATTTTATTCTGTTTTGTCCTATCCTTAACTATCCTATTGGATCGCATGTACAAAAGAGTCAGCTTTATATAAAACTAGTAATAATAGTTATTTAAAAGATGATATAAACTCTTATATGTATGTAATCGCAAATGATGATATTCTGAATTTCCTAAGGATTATAGGATTTATTTGCTGTCTACATATGAAATCTATGAATTAAGTTGGCCATCCCTAAATAGTAATGAGCTCTAATCTAATTGTGCCTAGGCTACATGGTAGGCTTCTTTCAAGTCTTAATTAACACTACGGCAGGGGAGAAAAACTTGTACAGAAATCTGTTATTTTGAAAAACGATTTGATATAGAAGTCTTATCTAGTGTAGTAACTAATCATAGATCGTAGTAGTAACTGGAGATTAAGATAATCTTTTACTTCAGCACTTATGTTTCTGTACATTCAAAAGTATTTGAATTGGGAATATAGAAAAAAGAAACCTGTAATATTATAGATATCTTTATGGAATTTGGTAAGCTAATTTTGTAAGACTTCATAAAACTCTTACCTAACTAACCTAACTCTGTCCTGTACTGCTTACCAATTCTGACTCTAAGTTGATTTAACTGAGTATACAAACCAGGTATCGCATGTAAAGTCGTATAATCGGTGTTATAAAAAACTCAAAAGCATGTTCATTAGCGATGAGTTCAACGTGTGCATTTAAATCATGTCATGTCTAGTTACGTCTACGGATAATTGAGTCTGTGTAATATTGAGCTGGCGCTACTTCATAAAATCCAACTAGGTAGATGCTTTTTGTCCACCCAGTTTGACTATACCTACCTTAAAACATACGCAATATTTTAATATGATGGATAAAATCTTGGATAAAAATAAGACCTAAAATACAGGATTTAAATCTAAATTTTAAACTCTAACGGCAGACAATCTACAAAAACTGAATCACAATTATTAAAATTTGTCAATAAAACACAAGAAAATTCAAACGATTGAAATGAAAGAAAATTAATTAACTTTAACATAAAACACTATGAAAACGGAAGCAAAAACGGGATACGAAATCATGCAGAGCTAGTACTACTGGTTTCTGGATTACCATCTTTTGGGGAGTCCGATGAATTGTTGAGTACTGCATTGGAAGGTATTTTGAAGTCCATTGTTCCCTTTCCGCTTTCCTTAGCCAATTTTTCAACAATACCCTCCAGCTCGGTAAATACCTGTGTAAAAGTATAAATCAAAGATTCGACATTTATGATAAAATAGCTAAAATATGAATCTGCAATATTCATGAACATCAGTCATCAGTACCGGCCAGTTAAGTGAACCATGATGTTAAAATGACTACATAATATGCATTTTCATTATTAAGTTAAGTATATATAAATCAGTTTCCCTGCACGAAAACTATAACTTATAATGAAGAATTGCCTCATGAGTTGCGACTCTTTAAAATTTTATGAAGAAGGAAGTAAAACAGAACAAAAACGCCCACAAAAGCATACATGTAACATGTAAGTCGTAATACGATTTTATAGTTAATGTATAGTGTATATGTATATAAGTTGACGTGTACTAACGACTAGCCATTAGCCATACCGTAAAAAGAGGATAGCACATCGGCACATGTAATATTTACACTCTCATTTTTGCATTTTAAATTCATAGGTTGTATTTATAACCTTGAAGATTTACCCTCAAAAAGTAACTCACTAAGGATTGCATACCTTTCAGTTTGATGCAACTAAAAAAGACAGGCTATAAACGTATAAACAATACTTAATAAGAATACCTATATTTAATATCGTACTACCTTTTCATCCTCTCTAGTCATGCATTCTCAGTTCCCACTAGCTGCTGAATTGCGCAAACAATGGGTGATAGCAGAATTCAAGCATAATATAACATCCTACCATGTATGTAATTTTACATCCTACTACATTGAATATTTAGATTTTGGATTCAGCCTAGTATTGGCATCAAAGCTTTATTTATTGCAAGAGCATATACCCCATTTGCACCAGTTACAGTTCCATTGTTAAAAGCTCTTCCATTCTGCGCTTGATAAGTTTTACAGTGGCAAAATGTACATTAGGCATGATAGATACCTTCGGCAAGGCAGTAAACCTTGCATAAATAATTACATGATGTATATGTAATATACACTTGTTAATTACTAGGAACTATATAAACGCTTGCAAGAGTTTTAAAAATATATATTATATTACATACAATTTTATGTGTGTTGAAACAAAATATTAGCGCATTTCTGTACTATTTGTACTATTAGCAGGTTTTGTCTTCAGCTCACCAACTTTTGCAAACTTTTAATATTAGATCAGAGGAAGTCCATGAGATTTGTTTTTGGAAGTATTCATCTGGCGGTCGGACAATCGGAATTCAACAATGCCAAAGCTAGGCATCTCCTTTCTATCAAATATTCAGAGAGTGAAAACTCTCAAGTTACCTTACGTTGACGAATATTTTCCTACTACTACGCATTGTTAAAATAACCTTCACATTTTGCAATGCGGTGTGATCTTGATCGCTTGGGTTTTAGCGTAGTAACGATTTTATGACCAATCTACCACGTCCGGTGTAGTATTTTATAACGCAAGCGGTGAGCCCTTTAGCATTAGTCATTCAGGCAGGTGCCAACAATGATTTTCCCAT
The DNA here is from genome assembly GCA_027744375.1 of Orchesellides sinensis. Taxonomy (NCBI): domain Eukaryota; kingdom Metazoa; phylum Arthropoda; class Collembola; order Entomobryomorpha; family Orchesellidae; genus Orchesellides; species Orchesellides sinensis. Next base: position 6,436 of record JAHZNG010002938.1, read on the forward strand.
GCTGCTAGCGTTTTCTTCCTGACTCTGATTTTTATATGAGTTCCCATGCCATGTTACTACAATACATGCACGTCAAAAATGAATAACCACTTTCAGTCACGTGCACAGATACATATTAAATATAAATAAACAAGTGGAGTTACTACTGACACGCTGTGCCACAATTTAATCAGAAACTGCGTATAATTTCAGGCTTTGGAGTATTGTTTTCTTTTCTCCTACTGACTTAAATCTTACTTTACTATAAAGCTTCGCCTCAAACGATGAGCTCGCCTCTCGACGTCAAAATATTTTGTTTTGCATCTTTCCAAGGCCTAGTATATGAAGCTTATTATTATACAGTGGCATTATCTAACAAATGAATCATTTATGGCTTCATAAATTATACCTAACCGTGACAATTATCATCTAAATGCTAACTGTCATCAGCCATAAAGTTTTTCAAGAAAATTGACTTCCGTGCACTTTTGACAATTGAATAAAAAGTTTTTGTGAATATTTTGAACGTGCTTCGTTATAACGAATGGAAGACAAATGCAAATACAATTAGCATCAAATATGAATTATGTATCACGAAGACGAGGCTGAAGCTGAAGAGGTTATATGAGATGAGATTGAGATGCTTATATACATCAGTTCTTTATACTAGGGTATCGTGTCGTATAATATTTGAACTATTGAGCATGAAAACGAAAGGTTGGTTACGTATAAAATATTAGCTTTTTAGAGTTAAGTTTGTTGTTTAAAATTTAATGCAATGGAAAATGCAATGTCTCATAATCATAAGTAACAAAACCACTTCTAGAAGTAAGCATTGATTTGCCAAATATATGTACGTGTAATGTACTGTACGTTTTAGTTAAGACATTCAGTCAACTTGCTATATTACATAAAATTCATTATTTTACCTTTGAAGATTCCGAGTGGAAGATGTGCTCAGATGCGAAAAGAGTACTCATTGCGCTGACCAAAAATACAATTCTTGAGTTGAACAATGCTGGCAATTCTTCATGCAGTTCAGAGTTTAATACCTAAAACAAGAAAAACAGTAACAATTACAATTAGGCCAATATAAAAGCATAATGCTAATTTTCATAATGCGCAGTTTCAATTTCAGTTGTAAACTACCTCATAACTAGGCAGATTGTAAGTAATCACATTAAATATGCAATCAAAGAAGATTATGATTATACACTTTCTAATTGCACATTATGTATACTAAACCACATCAAAAATTGTAAGAATAAATAGACTTTTAGGTAACCATTATCGAACGAGCAGTGGGATCTCATTTAGACAAATTATAAATCATATGAATTTTTATAAATAACGCTTACTTCGTAAGTACGTTTGGCTGCTTCTAGAGATTCACGTTGCTTGGCTAATTTTGCTTCTGCCCTGCGAGGATTCGACTGCAAGGCTTGCAAGGCGTGTCTTTCACCATCAAAGTCGACCAACTTCCTTCCTCGTTTCTCGATTTTCTTTCGCATTTCAGGGAACTGTCCCTAAATTTGACATTATCAAACATTTTAATTTTCAATATTTCATTTGCATAGGTCAACCTCATTTTAAAGTTCAGTTAAATTGTAATGAAGCAAAGCAATACGAAGTAAGACATTACAAAAAAATGTCTACACAAATGTAGAACTCGTTTGAATTGACATATAAATGTGAAAGCGTGTTGCGACGATTATCTTACCTGGTAAGTGTTAAGGGGGATCAGCACCTGCTCGGCCAATCTGTGAGCAAAATCATTCCAAAGCATTTCCACTGACTGAGAGTTGACCGAAAGAAGTTCCTTCCCACCCCATTCTGGCTCATAAACTTCATTCACAGCTTCCAAGAGGGATCGACTGGAAGTTGAACAAGCTGTCAAAACAAAACATTTCTAGGTATTAAAATCCAAATCTCTTCAGTGCAATTATTATTTTCAGAGCATTACATAAAACAGTCGATAACGACAAGAAATTGAGCTGCGTAAAGTACAATTATTTTTATTTAAAAGCCAACTCATCATAATCCTTTTTCTTTTAATTTCCGTCATTTGTCATTACCATACAAGAAAGTGAAGGTCTCATGTAGTGAGTAGTGACGCCTAATAAATCGTAAGAGGGTTAACGTACTCAAGTCTGAAATTTGTTAGCTTCCATTGCCGTACCAGCGTCACCGTCCCAAAAGAAGCTTCTTTGGGTTTTTAAAGATACATAATATGTAAATGCACATTTGTGTACAGAATATATTTACTGAACAGACAAAAAAGTACTGGTTATGAAAATGCTCTGAGTGTCTACATCAGGTCAGTGAGCTTCAGGCATCTTCATTCAGCACAATCAGCATAAAGAATTCTTAGTTCAAGTGAACTTTCCCTAATTTGCATTCACCATTAAAGGATTTTTCAAATCACCACTTACAGATAGAATCTATAATGAATTCATGCGTAAAAATACACAAGCAAATCCAATCACGTATTGCTACCATTAAGATTTTTTATTAACATAATATGACGTTTACACGCAGGAAAGGAAGGACGTTACATCGTTTCATATGTATGTCTGTCTGTGCAAAGTTTCCTGAATGTAAGAAAGTCGTCACCTTTCATCTTTAGCTTTAAAAATTGGATTTCTGTTCCCTTACAACAACATTCTCATCCCATATTTTAGAAAAAGCTGTCTAGGCCTTTTTATAACTATCTATCAGTGTGACCACCCACATAACTGTCTACTTTATGGACCTTAAAATCTGATGAGTTTCAACAAATTTTCACCTCACCAATATGCTTTATTGAAAATAAAAACTTTCAATGCTATACTTGATGTAATCATACAAATGTAAAATGTATTCCTAAGTTTTTAACATACAAAATCTTTGAATCGATGAAGGAAAGGACAAAACAGAAACTACTACTCTAACCAAAACAATAATCTATAATCTATGCAGTAAATATATGTACTTACAATAACATAACCTACCTACCTATATTTTTTCATAAAGTAACAGGGAAGAGCAAAGTTTCATTGATCACTTTCAATCCTTAAATCAGATAATATTCTTTACTGTTTTCATCGCCTACGAAAAACCTGTTGATGTGATCTGCTACAACCTCTGTAACATCTTTTCATTCTCCTCCTTAAAGAAATTGACTGAGCTACATTTGATTTAAATGATATACTGGGACGTACATTATTTGTGGTGGTGAGAACTGAATCTGCATTCCACACTGACGTCTAGGGAAGGTGCTTACAGTCACAGTCACATTTATCATACAATATACACCGGTAATAATCTTGGCTATATCAGCATATACCTTGTTCTGTTAAAACGTGATGCGATACACTTGCATGCATGACACGCAAGTAATCCATCCACAACAATGTATTACGCGTATTTCAAAAATGCAGATTAGTTCCTCTCTCCGTATTTCTATGTCATATTTAAGGCAAAGAAAACATGAAATGTGACGACTTTGACTTACTTTTTCTCTGATTTCTTTTTCATTAGTTTTCTGAATGAGCTAATAACTGGTTTGTTAGTAATTACAATACAAGCACCTGTGTGAAATGTTTTTGTGTATACAGAAAAATGTTTTTTCTATCGCCATCAAATGTTCAAGTCAATGGATGAGCATATACCTTTTTCGCACTCAAGCATGCATAACATTTACTTCAGTCATTCTTTGCACGAATATCAACTTTGACGGATTTCTTAATTTTAAGCTGCCTAAAGTACACATGACTGCTAATTGGAGCGAATATCATTGTTTCATTGCAGTAATAAATTGCACATGTCAAGCCAATGAGCTAAAATAATGGATTGCCAGTGTGTACTTTTACTGGGGGGATATCAAACATATGGCACCAATTTGGCACTGATTTTTATTTGCCTGACCACGTATGACGTAGGCTAAGAAAATATGCAAGATGTACATGGTCTGCACTGACAAGAAAGCAATAAAAAGATGTTTCTAAACATCATTGTTTGCACAAACATTCCACGATAAACGGAAATCAATTGTGCAGTAGCCAAAAAAATGTTCGGCAAGCAGTCAGTTCTCTTGATCGTGGATGGATTATATTGGCACACTTTGTTAAATGCTAAGTACTGCATGGCTCGACAGAACAAAACTCTAATTCCATATATATAATGATAAATACAACATACAATGCGTGATTTATGCAAGGCTGCACTTCAATGCACAATCAAAATGCATCATATTGTGTTCTTGATCATATCATGAGTTTGTGTTAATATGTCGAATGAATGGACTTGTGGACTTCAACTATTTTTAGCTCAAAGTCATGGTTGGTGCAAAAATACAATCAACAGTTGCATGTTCGCAGACATCCATACACGATGCAACGTTTTGTTATGATGATTGTAACTGTATTAAGTTACGAAATGCTATGCGGTGCATTGCAATTCTTAACTTTAAGATTTGATCAGGGACTCGCGAACACAAACAATGTTGAATGAATGTTGCATGGACAAAGACGTCAAGAGAAGTATCATTCGTACACAAAAAATGAAAATTACGATATATGGTGAGCGACTACTAATTGATACTGAGCACCTTGAATAGCCACCAAATTAATGTAGCCATAAAATGCATTATTTGCTTTTAACAATGATCAATGACCTAAAGCTTTACAATCCGAATAAAAACAATTCAATCAATTTAATATATTATGCCCGTTCGTTTTATTTTAATTTTTGCCGTTTTAATTCGAAAGCATCCAGACAAGTTGATCAAGAGGCAAAATTAAAAAATATTAAGAAAAACGCAAGAACGTTGAAGTATTTTTGTAAATCCGGAGTTGTAAGATGAAATAGATCTTGATATCGTGTCACCTACTGCAATACAAGAATGCCTGAATTTTCATCTTTTAAGTCGTAGTCACATTGTTGTTCTCATCTAGATTGTGTCAAAAATCATTTTCAAGCTCTACGAATCTGTCCGGCCGTCCGTGAAGATGAACCGCAAAATGAGTAAGGTTTTTATGCGGAGCAGCATGACATGGTATGCATAAGAATGCGTGGTATACGGTACATTAGCTTACATTCATTGCGCCTACGACACCACAACAAGTGTTATTCAGTGGTTAAACGCGTTAGGGTTTTGCTGGCGTAGCAATTTTGTCGGCAACAAGAATTACAGACCGCTGCGAAAATTCTAAGCTTTGGGTACGACTCAAAACAAGCAAGTGGTTTAAAAACTCTTTCAGGTTATCTGGAATAAACTTTTACGGAAAAAAGGATTTTGATAACTAAAATAACAGCCAGTTAAGACTGAAGTGATGCCAAGCATAAACTTCAATCATTGCATTGATTTGTGATGGCTCGTGACTTCACCATCATTAATGCCGCCCATTCCCATGTGTTGGCTATTAATTCCAACATTCCAAAATCTAAGCTTTTTTAATGAAAAGTCAATGGACTGTCTGTGCATACTTACCTATCCCATCCCATCTTATTATCTTACCAACGACTTTAGCATTACAGCTGGGTTTAAGCTTCTTGTTCGCACTTTTAAAATTGCGAAACAATTATACCTTTAGTCATTTCCAGTCATGTATGCACATACGGCTAGGCATAATTCAGAATTTATAGAGATTTTTTGGCGTTGTTTCTTTCTATGATGAATATTCAAAGTTTCATTGTCTATTGTACTTTGAACTCCTACGAGTATTTGCCTGTAGAGCAAAAGACATGCGTCGTATAGTGAGTTAACTCATGATTTAAGTTTCATTTTCATTTTCAAGTATAAATACACCCATTTCAGAAGAAAACCTGTACCTGTGTGTCATGCCAGTGTGTGAAAAATACTAGATGCCTTATATGAAAAATTAAGAGACAAGATAGCAATATAGATAAACAGTTGTTCGCCAAATATTCCACATCAAGTTAGATTTTTGCGACTAGTACCCTGCACTGCATTCCTACTTTAGCAAAGCTAGTCTTATTCCAAATACGGTTAGCTCATTTAAATTTCCACAAGGTTAAACAAGTTTCGTGATTCATCACCCAACTTTTGTACTTGGAAAACAACAGACTATTACTTCGTGTTATGTAAAGTAAACATGAGCCTAAGAGGCAGAGAAGTACTCAAAACAAATAGGAAACAAGCTCGATTTTCTTAAATTAGCTTTGAGAATTTTTAAAATACAAAACTCAACAAGGAATGCTTTAAGTTTAACGCATTAAACCAGTTTCTTTACTGTCCACTAATTTAAATTACAGAAGCTTATGACTAATATCTTTTTTTTATTCCCCTTAAATATATGAAATAGGTGCATTTTTGTTCGGTAAAGTTGACATTCGATTTTTTTAAACTCCAAAACATGTAGACAACTGAAGACAAATCTTGCTATCATTAACACGAATGTCTGCTTAAAGATACTCTTTGTGAAGATTTGTTTTTAAAATAAAAAACTGTATAATAGGACAAAAACGATTCCAGAGAGTGTTTTAGACACGTCCTTTAACTAAAATTCGCAAATTTTAATTGCAAATATGATAAAAATCTGCATTTTGTTTAAATTTTAAAAGTAAAAACCGAATTCGTAATCCTTTAATATAATCCGAATCCGAATCCGTAATCCCAATTTTATACTCAGTAATCCGTAATCCATAATCCCAGCAATGAAAAATTGCTAACAAAATCTGTAATCCGTATTCCAAAGCCCAAAAAACCGGGATTACAGAGCCCTGGATGCTTACATGCCTCACATGTATCGTATAAAGTAACTATCTTAACCCGCAAGTTTATAGAATATACGACAAAGCTATATATATGAGTGCTTTGCTAGAAAATGTATTTGAGGAACCAAAATAAACATAATGAAACTGAAAACAAAAAACATTTTTTAAAAATTTTCTGACGTGGCATCTTTCCTCGTTCCCCAGACTGGTCACAAGAAAACCTTATTTAGTGAATGAAATTAAATCAAAGCGTACAAATCATAGTTCATCATTTCATCATATATCATAAATTGGCAACAGCAATACGCACCTTAGTTAAGTGTATCAAGAGTTCATTCACACATATGTACAAGTCTACCGAATTTAACCGTCTCGAGTAATATCTAAACAATTTCAGCATTTGTCTCCAAGATATGATTTTTTCCATCTTTTAAACTTTTAACAAATATCGTTACTGAGTAGAAAGAATACAAAGCTATACAAGATAAGCGTAATGAATCCTTCAATTAGAACTAACCAAGTCAGAAGAGTATCAGACTAAAACTTTTAGATGCACCCAAATTGTCCCATCCGCATCCCACACTTTAAAACATGTACACGGTAGTAGTACAGTACAGTATGTAGCTGTTTTGGAAGTTCTAAGTTTAGCTTGGGAAAAAATCGGTGGCTGATGCAAAAGAATATATTGTATACCACGGTATGACATCACTAGCACATTTGAAATCTAACTATCTTAGAGATGTTGCAGCTAGTATGGTAAATGCAATTCGTAACTTCAGTTCCACTTAAAGTGAGCAATCCCATCCCAACCCCACTATGCATGTCTGCATAAATACAAGTCTTATATATATATATACGAAAACCATTTCGTTAATATCAGTATACATTTCTTCAAGTTTGTAATTCCAAATATGTGAATCCACAAATATATTTTTTCTAAACCTGGTATTTATTTCATTAGTTTTTACGAAAGCCCTAATGAAACAGATTATCAGGATAAATAATAAATAAAATGAAATTCTAATAAGTCACAAATGACCTACTTGCACCTCAGATTTTTGCGTATATTGATTGAAATTCCCGTCTCATACATTCTAATCTCACGTAAATGATTCAATATCAACCATACGCATACGTTTATCAATGTAGACATGTGAGAAGATGTATATGTGAGATTCACATTGAGCAATAAAAAGTCTTAAGGAAATTTTTTTGAAAACAATACGCCTTAAGATATCATAGGCTGCAAGCAATGAAATTACCCACTGCTCAAAAAGTTTTCGGAAGGAATAGCTAACGGTATCCCATGTTTAGGAGTACGACAATAGGACAGAAATACCAACGCACGCTCTTAATCCTTTTGTAATATTGAAAGTTTGGCTGAAAGTATATTATCCGTTTTCCACTTATAGGCTTGAGTGCAGTGGCCCAGCTAAACTAACTTTACTTCGGCTTCCCTATTAGTAAGCTCATCACATCAACATCACGTAGTAGAGGGTAACATCAACATCACTCCGACTTTTGATGGACTGTGCTATGGCTTCCGCTTTATACTTGCACCCATGTTATATCATCTTCACCATTAACAATGTTCTTTATTTCTGACATGTAGTCACAAATTCTATAACAATATTACAAATCACAATACTCATTTACGAATGGATGGGCAGAGAGCCAAACGCTATATGATGCATGTTGTGTTTTGTATTTACGAGTAAGTATGTCAAAGTACGAATATGTGTAAAAACGGACAATTGTATACTCACTTCGATTTTACGCTAGAACGGGCAGAAACCCAGGTACTACGTTTATAAAAAGGTATGCATATAATTTTCATACGTGTAGAGTTGCCGTTAATGTTATACGTAAACAATTCATTTTAGCTAGACCCTTTAACTGAAACTAATTATTTTGCTGTCAAAAAAGACACCGCTAAAGCATACTAAGAACTCCCTTAGTAGTTGCTTAAACTTTAACGAATACTGCCAACGAACGGACAATAGACAAATAGAAATACAATCAAAACATGACCCCATGATTTTGTCACTTCTGCACAGGATACTATTCTTACCTTGTTTACTGTATCATTGTTCTAAAAACCATATTATGTCAATATGATGTAAATTGTAAATAGCTGTGACATCGTTAACATAACCTGTCATGTCATACTATTTGTTTTTCTCTAATTTACATGAATAAATCACAAAATAACCCTAACTTCCTGAGCCAACAAGTTGTAAGCCCCAATTCAGAAGATCCCTAACGTCACAATTGTAGCACTCTCATCTCAGCTTCCCTAACTTTACGACTTCTCTATTATTTCACCTCAAACATCGCATATTTTCATTTTACCTTCCCGATGGGTGCTTCACAAACGAGTTAGTCGACCGGATGTGCAATTAACAATAATTACTAGTTACCGACTTATATACTGCAAACAAGCCAAAATACAGTGACAACGATGCGTTGAGTGTACTATTTGTTCGAGCATACTCGACCAAATCTACATATTATAAACGATGAAGAAGCGTATGTTTGTTTGCATTTGCCAGCCACATTTCGACCAATACTTGCAATTTTACATTTGTTTTAATGTGTTCTCCAAATACGAGCGGTTGAGTGTAATTTTTTTAAAAGCTATACATATAAGCTCAAAATTTTACTGCGTTTACTTTAACTATAATTTCAAATGTTATTGGATATCAGAACCAAAGTTTTAAATTGATTTAATCAACACTGTTTTTAAATGCAGAGTAACTGTTATTAAAAGATACATTCACGCACTTTTGGGATTGAGTTTCTTTTTATAACTTAATTGCTATAACTTATAACATAACGTACATTTAAATGAAGAGGCATGTATGTAGATATGTATGTGTGTGTTAAGTTACATGATTTCATATTATAACAATATAATATATCATCCGACGAAACCTCAATAAACTTTTGATTATGTAGATGATTATTGGCAATAATAGTAATATTTTTAAGCATTTATACGCATTAAGTACCTAGAGAAGCGCCACAAGATTATGCGATGCTTTCATACACCAAACAACCAATGTTTCCTGGCAGTTCACCTGCACCTACCACAGTCTATTAAAGATTAATAAGAAAACGAACTTGAAATCCACCGTAATTGATGCGCAATGCACAAATATCTTGCCCCTATCATCTTGTTAGAATCCAACCAAAGTGAAAGTTTTTGGCCTGATAAAAATGCGTCTGTAGGTAAGTGTAATGTAATAAGTTAAACTGATGAGTGCGATGAGATGATTTTACAGATTTTACTTCTACGTGAGTAATGTTCATAAATGACAATGCTTATAATACTTTTCAAATCATTTGTTAAAGTAACTTTAAGCTTCTTACTTCAGAATTAACGTGATACAAAGTCTCAAGGCAAAGACCTTCAGCCCTCAGCCATCATCAGATCACCAAATTGGTATTTTGTGCCCACCTATATACATTAAGAACACCCACATTTACATTTATGTTTCAGCCTTCTTCAAAAAGAAACGGAGAGTGGTTTATTATTTATTCTTGTTTGAAAAAGTGAACAATGAAAATGAAAAATGGTTTGATTGGGAAGATTTGGCTAGCAAAGCTATTACACAGTACTGACTGATAGTTGATGAAGAAGATATAAATACTGTCCAGTAATGGCGTAAATACTGTTTTGTGGATATAAATTACCATTGGATGTAAAGCATAATTATTATTTTAACTATAGGGGAAGCATCAATTAGATCATGATAAAGAAAAGAATCAAAGCCAAGGTACATTTGACAGTAGTTTCGTCTACAAGAATTGCCAAAAGTTTGGTCACCCTAAAAACACCAAGATCATTCTAAATCTGCACCTGATGTGCTTCCTTAATATTTAAATCACGTTATATTTCGTTCGATTTTCATGAGGTAAAGCTTAATACATCCATTTGACTAAAACAATTTTCGTAACAAAGAAAAAAATATATAGACG
>JAHZNG010002939.1:0-11150 GCA_027744375.1 Orchesellides sinensis
CGCATTCTAATTCGCAAGTATAAAGTAGTAAGAAATCGAAAAAAGCTCAAAAGCGCAAAAACTAATGCTCAAAGGGGAAAGTATAAAGCTAGCTTTAAGGATGAATAATGATTTCAGACAGTATTAAGCACAGCATCTGCATATCCATGACAAGCCCGATTTTAAAAACTATATGAAAAATTCTTGTAACCACCCACAGCCATGTTCTCGTTGTCAAAGACATCTTTTGTTAGTTTTAGTTTCCCGTTGGCATGAAGGTGTCGTAGTGTCGTCATATAATGATTTGAGTACAATATGTGCCTTGTTTCCTTTCGCTACTGTTGTTTCTTTTCATTCGCACATTCATTTTAACACGATCTAAGTGTATATAAATCTATACTTTCTTTATTAGATTCTGTCATGCACGAGATGCAATATGAAAAAAGGTAACATTATGTTTAGTTCAGAAGAAAGAAAGGTGCATCACGAGGGACGAATATGTCATCATTCATCCTACAATTTTCATTGGTTTAAATTGAAAAAATCTTTCATCAAGCAGATACAGTGTAAACCGAAAATCTTGCGGGATAATATTAGTTCTGTGGGATATATGCCTTATATTTATATTTATGTATAAGATTATACTCTGCTAGTGGGTTACTTTCATATTTTAGATCGACTTAGAATACAGGAACGAATTAGGTTGTTGAATAGGCAGTGTCCTAAAAATTCAAACGCAAGCATCTAAATTTTAAGAACCCAAAGCTACGTGACTTCTGTGGCAAAGACACCATATTATTATGTGAGCAGGCAAATCTATTGCTTTCTAAAATGCCATTAGTAAACAAGACGAACGTTAACCCTGTGAACGTCAATCAGTACAAGATCGTTGGATTATAAAAATTTGCCTAATTCTATACCTGATACCCCCTGCAGCTTTATGAACTATCATAACATAATTTAAATGGCTGAAATTTAGTATTAAATGATTACCTCTACTGGAATTCCATGTCTTCAGGACAGGTCAGTTCACAAACAATCTGAGTTTTGAGCTTTTATTTGAAATAATTATCGAGTAAGTAATGCATTTTAAGAAATCAGACTAAAGATATAAAAACATGATTATTATTATTATCGTGATGTGTGGTCTCAGTCTCAACTCCTGTTTTGATATTCACATACAATGTACGAAAATTCATACATAATATACAATTGACAGCTTCAGTTTGTGGTAAACAAAAATTGTTTGTGTACAGATGGTAATAATTTAAAATCTTATAATACGTCAAGTTTTGGATTTACTTATGCCAGATGCAACTCATTCTTGCAATAAATAATCACACATTCTTTAAAACATGCAAAGATGACATAAATTATACTGAAAATTGCAGATAAATAATCGATTCATACAGTGCGTGGATATGATGTATTATTGGCATCAAACAAATAATAATATACGGCCTGTGTTATATGGAAGTGTTTTAGCTATATAATAATGCATAATATAATAATATCAAACTACATACATGGAATTGTATGAATAGCTGTGGAAAGGATTTCACATTTCATCCTACCATTTCTTCAAAAAAGTCCATTTTTAAGACAATTTGGAGACCTTATAGATGTCATAGCATAGATTTTACGCGTGTGTACATATGATGTGGAAGAATGAGCAAAAGGAGAAAATAGCAGACACAAATCAGATTTTAAAAGAAAAGTCAGATTTCTCTTCACCTGCCAAAAATATAAGAAAAGAAAGAAGGCGAGGTTGGTGTTGGAGGATGATAATAGGTAGCATAAGGCGGCGGATATGGATGCCCATAAACACGATGTATTGCTTTAGATCCTGGTATCTTACGTCGGTTTTTCGCTTCAATGCTTTCAGATGATTGCTTATGCAAATAAGGTCTTCGCTTTCTCTTCTTTTTCTTCCTCTTTTGGTGGCGATGCTGCTTGAATAGCTTTTGAGCATTCCTACTTTTAGCTCTCTTGGAGGCTCTAATACTATTACTACTGTCATTATTACTAGGCCGTCGTCTTCTTTTCTTTCCGCTATACTTTCTCCTCTTGTTAATATTTCCATTTCTTTTCCTCTTCTTTTGTGTTTTACTACTACTATGTTTGAGCTTGGATGATTGACGAAGTGGAGATGAAGGTGTGCCTTTTAATATTTGCTTATACTTGTATTTCCCTTCAGCTTTCGTAAATGGGATGGCAGTGGGTCTTTGCTGCCTCATCAAGATATCAGCCACAATGCTCTTTTCCGGTGCGGACGGATTCAATTCCATGTTAACTTCCTCTGTTGAACTACTACTGCTCCCACTGCCGCTTCCAGTTGTGGTGACACTACCTACAGTTTTTGTTGGAGGCTTATTATTATCATTATCATTCTTGCTATTATCTTCACCTTTGCGGCGGATTTTATAGCCTTTTGATGGGAAAAATTCGTAGTTATTTGCGTATGATAACACTTTGTGGTTCAATGGATCCGTGGATTTCTCATAGGGACTGGATACGGCAGTTGATGACGATGCAGATGATGAAGAGGACGAAGAATGTTTAGCAGGGGAATATGCTTCGTCTTCAACGGATAGTTCCTCTACCTGGGGTCTATTTAGGATTTCTGACGTTGTTGACAAGCCCATGTCTGATCTCGATTTCTGAAAACATATCCAAACAAATAATACAATACGCATTACATCTTCTAAGGTTTAGACATTTGTTTGTACATACAGATATTTGGTATATTATTAAAAAATAAATCCCAGTACTATAGGTTGTTTTTATACTGGGTATTATGTATTCATCTATCAAACTTAGAATATATTTTTGTTTGTTGGATTTTAGTTTTTTACGTACATCATCATCCTCTGAATATAGTAAGTTTATTTCCACTTTTTCTCCACTGGGCAAAGCTTGCTGTATACTTGTCTTTCGAGTAGGGGGTAATGCCTGCAGTATACTTATACTTGTGGTTGTTGTTCGAGGAGGTTTAGTTTTCTTTGAAAGTTCACTCAAGATATCGTCAAGACTGGATATTTGATGGTGTTGCTGAAACTGTTGATCTTGGAGATGATTTGGTCGATGATATTGATGTTGCGTTTGGGGTTGTTGGTTAAACTGTTGATTGTGATATTGTTGTGGTGAAAGTTGAGGCTGCTGAGTCTGCAATATATGATGATACTGGGGCTGCTGATTTAACACAATTTGAGGTGGTTGCTGTTGGTACTGAACTGGTTGTAGCATAAGCACTTGCGGTGGTGGAAGGGTAATCTGAAATAATGGTATTAAGCAAGAAAATATTGTACGTACAAATTACTTGAAAAGATGACTCGGTATTTTTTTGGGCCAATTTTAGCATTCATTGTGATATATATTATTTTAAAACACATGAACTTATATGTATATATTTAAACTAAAATCTAGTAAATGTAATGCAATTGGTAAGAAAACAACAACGCTTCCTTACATAATTTGGAACAAAGCTCATATTTCCAACACTGGGTTGGGAAATTGCTGCTGCGGACATTGTCTGTTTCAGGGGCTCATTAATTATTGCTAGAATCTCTTCGTAGCTCAGAGGGCATCCATTGTAAATGAAAGAACACTGGTTGGGATCTGAGAGTCGCTTTCCTATTTGAACAGCAATACGGAACTTTTCTGCTGGATCCTTGCCCTAAAAGATATACATACAGTTTACAATAGAAAAAGTGGTTTTATATAACATATATCCTCACATAATTGAATCAAAGCGAATATATTGGAAAAGGCAGTTTAACTTTCACATTTTTCTTGTCCTTAAATACAACACTCGATCCATGTCATAAAGTAATACTGAAAGAAAATGCTTTTTGTGATTTTAATTAAGTTGATCAACAAATAAATGGATGACTGATGTTGTCTTTAACTATACCGGAGTGTAATCCAATTGTCTGCTGTCTAAAGACACTCCAAAAAGTTTTTCTAGCTCCAGACTTCTTCCAGTGCCGCGTACATTTTGAACAGCATCCGACATACTTGGCAACAACTGTCTGCCACTAAAACTTCGACTGTCCCCATTTTTCATGCTCCTTCCGTCAAAACTTGTGAAAAACGGGTCGTTCTTAAAATCATCCTCATCCTCTTTACCACTGCCACCAAAGACCCATGCAATTCTTGGCATGACTTTCGACATCATGCCTGAAAACCATCCGTCGTTGCTGCTGCCACTTGTGATTAAAGGGTCAAACGTCGACCCAGGTGGGGGTAACGGTAAGTTGTCATCATCGAAAGTAGACCACCAATTCTCGTCTGAAAACTCTGTACTTTTCATCATCATCTTTTCCATTTTGGCTCGCTCAATTATATGTTCTACATGTTCATCGTCTAAAAGGTCGTACTAAAATACATTAAACGAGCTTTTAGTGAATGTAAAGTAGTCTGCATTAAGGAACTTCAGCGAATTCTAAATGCCTACCCGGGTGCCTGACTAATCAACAACAAAAATATTAATGTTTCGAGTAAATCATCTTTTTTCCAACAAATTTTTAAAAAGTAATATGTCCCATATATAAGCAACTTGACAGTTCATGCATACATGTCTAACCACATTTTATGACTTATTGTACGTATTATACATCCGCACGTTCCGGTGAACCTGAACCCATTTTAAATTCATTACTACCCAGAAAAGCCATTTCATACTGACACTGCTACCACAAGCTTTTAACAGCCGACATTTTTTGTATCCTCTGGCTTCCTTCCTTTTTGCCCTACTTCAGTCAATGGGGAATGTGCCGTTTTTACTACCAAACTGGGAAATGGTTTACTCAACGACATAGATGAAAAATTGCTTACGAGTAGCGTAAGAAAGATGATACTTATTTCGCTAAAAATGCTGTGTACTGCTGCCATCACAAAAAGTACTTTTTCTATTATATTGCATAATAACTGAAACTAATAGTATTCAGGAAACTGAGAAGCCTATACTGCAATTCCATGAATCATGAAACGATGCAAAAAATTACGAACCAGTAAGGTAGCTAAAAGGTTCGTCTATGTAAAAATTGTATGTATGTATGTATATACCGATGCATACATATAAAAACTGATAATAAAAAAGCTTCTCTTCAACTTATATTTTATCAAATTAAAAACAGGTAATTTTTCAAATTCTTTCTTGATCAGTCAGCAATATTGCAGTTTACAGACTACTCAAATACTTTATCAATAAAGTCAAAATGGATTTCAAAATAGGATAAGGTTGAGGGCCATGCAAAATGCAACGGTAACAAACTATATTTTTAAAGTTTAGCTCGAACTTATGCATATATCCATACTATAAGTTTTAACTATCAACAAGTACAAGGTAAAGCTTTCTCCTTGATTTGTAGAAAAACGCTAAACCTTGTTATCCACTTTTTTTGGGATAAATGCAGAAATAAATTGGTGGAGCAAGAAATACTTAGAATAGACCAGGGGACAAATAGAATTACTTTGCAAACTAAAACTTTTCCAACTATTCTTCTCCTTGTCAAAATAAACTTTAAACGAGGCAACTAGAACTGTAAAAGACTACCAAGGCATTTTATGTCCATGATTCCTTTTTGATGCACCTAGTCAATATCTAAATGATATGAAACTGGAGAGAGAGTTTTTTATGCTAAAGCAACAAAGATATATAACTTACGGCTGAACAATCTTTAAAAGTTGAAGGTAATCATCAATGAGACCGCCGCCAAGAATGGGTCGTTGTGTGGTCGTTGTAGTGGTTGTCGTCGTCGTTGTCTTCAAACCTGCATAATTTTTCCGGCGTCTTCGGCTACTGTATCCACACAGGACCTTAGGAAGACACATGAGTGGATCCAACTCTTCAATTCTTGCAAGTATTTTCCTCCTGAACGCCTCTTCCTCATTTTCATTCATAAATATATTCCCCATCAAAGTGGCACTAGATGCGAGAGAAGTGGCAGTCGTACCGGATCCAGGATGCTCATTAGTATTCAGACCCATTCTGTCCGACTTTCTCTTGTCTCTTGCATTTTTTGTGTAGTCTCTTTTGAGTGTGTTGTGGGATGAGAGTGCTGGTCTGACACGCTTTTGATTGTTTCGATTGAAGGGAGAGAAGCTGGAAGTGCCAGAAGTAGTTTTGGTATTCCCCGAGAAAAAAATGTGTTTTGATTTCCCAAAGTCATCATGGCGGCCTAAGCTTGAGAATTTCCCTCTTTTAGTCCTTATATTATTATTATTATTCCTCTCCTTTCCTCGTTTCAATGCCCATCGTTTGAGTAATCCTTGTTTGAATAAACTCCGTCTTGGAAGTGACATGGAATTTGTATCTGTCAAATTAGAGACTCATGTTAGGGATTATTTCCTACTGTCTTCCAGTGTCGGGTAAACATTCGTTTTTCCGCGCATCTCTGTGAACTTGACATAATTTGGAATAAGATGTAATTTATAGCGTAGTTTATTTTATATATTATCTACACAAATTTGGTCTAAATGGATTGAAGACTAAATAAACTTGTGACAGTTTTATGCAGATCATCAACGACAACTTCACATGATAAGAAAATGACATGTACGATACTCAGTTACAGGCTCATCTTTGCATGTACAACTTCTTTTGATCACTTTAATTTGAATCTACTTACGTCACTATATCATTTACTCTGCGGGATTCGCTTTCAATCCATTGGGAAATCAATCAGAAAAAATTGAATTAGTAATGCTCGTAAATAATTTTATCGCGCTTATGCTTTCTGAGAATACAAACGCACGTAGCTATCTGGTGTCCATGAATCGTATGAAATAGGACCACAAAATGCTTCAAAGTAAATCAAAATCCTGAGTTAGGTTTCATCTATATCAGATCACGACAGTTTTCAAGGATATTTTCTAGCTACCTTACCAAAGAACCGTATTTGCACATTCGAAAGGCTTATACCAACTACATTGTTTGCCCTATCCTACTTTCACCAATCGTTGTCTTCCGTAGAATGATTTTGTTCAATTTACATAGCATAATTTACATATTTACAATTTTGCTAATTGCTAAGCTCATTAAAAAGGTGATAAATCAGATGCGTATGTATGGACGAATACGGCTGTGTGGGAATTAGAAAACATATAGTGCGTCATATCAATATCAGTAGTTATAACATTTTATCAAACTTATTTCAGTGCCTTTTCCAGAAAGCGTTGTGTAATGACATCTGGAATTTTCTCCAGCTCAGATTGTTTCGTTCTTTCTTTTAAATATTACATTTTCTATTGTACTAGACTCAAGTTTCTTTATGTAACTATTTTTGTCGGTATAAAACCAATTGAGTTTTCCATAAAGTGTGTACTAAATATCGCAATAATTCCAGGATTGTGATCATGCTATGATGAACCGTGTGCCACAGTTAACGATTTGTCATATATATTCATACTACGTCATTCATTACATGTAGGACGAAACTATCAAATTTCCTGTGCCATTAATTGAAATACGATATTGAACACAAAATTGTCTTATATCAGTTTATGTAAAGTGGAAGAGTAAGTTGGGAATAAAAGTCTTGTTTGAAAATGGGGTAATGTAAAATAAAGAAATATACCTAACAGTAAATCTTCCACGAGGATTCTGGAAAATTGTGGGCATGGTACTAGAAATGCTTATTGCATTATATGATCTATACTGTATACATGTATAATTTACCCTTGGGCTTATATGGTGAATAGCTTAAAAATCAGCGTCCATGGCAATTTCGCTTAAAGGGAAGCGCTGGTATATCAGCGCTTTTGCTTAAAGATGAAACGCTGATCATTCAGCGTTGTATACTCAANTACCCTTGGGCTTTAACTTACTCGCTCGTTTCTATGTATGTATATTTGTTCCAGCAAAACCGGACAGGAATAAATTGACAGATACTTATTAAAACCCCACAGAACAGAGTTTCAAAACCTTGTTTTTTTATAATCTCATCTTCCTGATTGAAGCTCTCCTGCCTTATGTAATTTCCGGTATGCTAATTTGGAATGCCTTCCACATTCTTGTAGCCAATAAGGTTTTATTTTAACGGTAAATGTGCAATGCGCATACCTTTATTGTGCTGTCTGTCATGTGTATATTACCACTTGATTAATCGTACTGTCATCCACATTACCTTGATATTTTATGCATAGAACTGTCAAAACTAAGGACAAACTTCCTGCTCCCGTGCTGCTCCACGAACTTGACACTGTGCCACTGCCACTGCTGCTTCCAATGTCGTTGAAACTCCCACTAGTACCACAACTAAAACAAATTACTTGCACGAGTATGTCACACCAAGTAAAGATCAACAGGAGCTTAGCAGCTGGACACTTGAATAAAGTTCGTAGTCGCATGACTGGAAACACAAGTTTCTATAATTGTCTTCTTCGGTTTGTTCCAAAACTTCTTTTATTCCAACACTCTTCCCGTACATAGGTGAGGCATATCTGCGAATACGACCACAAGCTATTACTGTCAAATAAGCTCTGGAAACTTTGCTCAATCTCGGCCTTCAAGGGTGTGATAATTTCACCACATATTAACTTTGATTCTGATACCGCTGCCTCTATAAATTTTGCTTTTATTACTGTTGTTTCCACATATATTCATTATTCCGATGAATCTAAAAACCAAATCTTGATCGATTTGTTTGGCTAATAATGTATACATGGTTGTGAACTAGTTACACTTGTCAAAATCTGTTATCAGTTAAAACCCAACTCAGAAGCCAGTAAACGAATTCAAGGTATGTAGCTGCTGTTGTAACAGACATTTTATTTTCAACATATCCCGGCACGATCCAACTTGCAAATGTGACATGGCCTTCGAATTGATCTCTGTAAATTTTAAAAGAAGAGTTTGCAAAACAACACTCAGAGTCTGAGTTCATCCAGTCGAATAAAATGTATCTTCGCAGACAAGACAACAATTCTTCATTACGATAAACATTCTTGAAGCAAGTTCCACTTTCCTTGTCATTGTGTTTCAAATTCACACACTGTTGCCCAAAATAAGGCAGATTTTTAACCAAAGCAGTGGTATTATTAAGTAGCATTATGCTCATTAGATCTTGTAAGAACTTGTATTGCAATTACCTCAAATACCTGTGTATGGTTTCACAAAATTGGAGGAGACGCGAATTCTGTTTTTACAGCGACTCATTCATTCATTGTCATATAAAATGTATGTATGTATTTTTTGTACTCTTGGTTCCTATTTAAACCACGGTATGATAAATGGTTTAGTTTAAGCCACATTTCTGGCTGAACAATACATATGTAAAATGTACACCTGATTATGAGATGAGACCAGTGTTTAGCGTTGAACTTGCCGAAGGCATAGCATAAATTGAGTGTACCCATTCACCAAAAGCTAAACACTCATTCTCAGGAAAATTACAGTGCGAACAGCGTGAAATACGTTGTACTTTCTTAGTAATTGTAATATAGGGACTCCCTGGTTTTTGTTTAAAACACATAAAGTTTTTTTTTTCGTAAATTATATGCATAGAAATCAGTGAGCATACATGTGTATACTCAAGCATTGTGAAATTATGATTATTAACTATTATGTGTAAGAAAAATGTGGGACAACGTACCTAAGTCCAAGTTTGATAAAATAGCCAGCAAACGTGATGCACCCCTTTGATGCATCTTCAGTTAATTTGTGTTTAGAGGGACATTGCATTGCATCAAATATTGGTTAGTAGTGTAATAAGCCCAGGATGAGGTTTATTATGAAAACTCTGACACTCAACCATATTTGCATACATTCAAATCACTACGTAATTGCAATGAACGCATTTCACTATGCAGGATATAAAGTAATGTTTTAAGTTCAATGCAAACGAAGAAAGTATGTATGTGCATTTTGTGTTGCATATGACCAGGTACGCACTTTTTGAAGAGATTAACCCACTATGCTTCATGTGAGATCTCATCAGTCATGCATGAGCCTATATGAAATGACGACTTCTGACTACTTCTAAGTTTGTAAAGTTTCAATCTACGATGTGCGTATAATTTGTAGCATAAAAAGCTACAAAACAAAATACATAACTAATAATTTAAGAATCAGTATTACTTTTCAACCTCAAGTGATCGTAGTGGATGAAATCAACAAATGAACTCAATCAGAGTTACAAACGTCTACAATATTTCTTGCGTCATAAAGAACTAACTTCTTATTTTGTTTTCTTGTTTTGGTTCCTTTACAAATCATCCAACATTCTTATCCATACTATTATGCATATAAAAATTACCTATCTATATTATAGGGTAAATTAAGATAATATGTGTTTTTGACGGTTACTCAACAAAATGGTTTTACAAAAAGAGTTAATAAATTCTTGGAAAGCTATAGGGGTTTCCTTTGCAAACATATTTTTGATGGTAAATTTAATTTAAATACGTAAGACTGTGATTTATCTTTCTAATCCACTCCTCCTCATCTAGTTCTGACTACAATTCTTGTTACAGATAAATACATATATCTGCCAATGTCAAAAATAGGTTCGGGACTTACTTGGTAAACCGAAACAACCCTTTTGACCGATATGACGGTTGTCAAATTTGCATTGCTTTATGATACGTCTTGTTTAGACTAAAATTACCTTTTCATTCGTGACGTACAAATACAATAGAAAAGAATTCCAGGAAGCAACTTAATAAGCTAAAAAGGAAAGAAGGTTGCTTTTAGTTGCAGGACAAATAGGTATACATTAATTTCTGTGCTGCTATGCTGTTTCCAAAGAGGAAAATATTTTGCCTTTCACTTAACTTTGCCTCTTGCCATAATTTTGCTTCGTTAAAGGGTAAGACGTTATTTAAAATAGTCGTAGGCATGATTATTGCATTCAAGCATTACGCTAAATTCTGCCATCCTGATTCATTCATTTATGAGAGCAAGACATGTTTAGGTAAATTTCCCTTCCCTTGCTATTATTTATCCGACAAAATGTCGCTGAAAATAATAAGTGAGACAAGATTCCTTTAGAAAGTGTTATTTTAATGAGTAGGTTGTTTTGAGAAACTTTAGAATAAATTACTTCATTATGAGTTATACGCTACTTTTAGTTTTTCAAAGCAATCCAGGCCAGTTTGCTACTTGTTGCTGAAATTATTGTTAAAATATTCAAATTGGCCATTATCCCCATTATCTGAAAATTTACCTA
>JAHZNG010002940.1:0-21927 GCA_027744375.1 Orchesellides sinensis
TGAATGTCCTGTCGAAAGAAATTCCTATAATTGATCCTATAGTGAAGACACTCAAAATATCAATGATTTTTTAGCAATATTTAGGTCAAACATGAACTCAACAAATTGTGCTTCATCACTCGCTTAACAAAGTTAATTTCCATTTTCATAAATATGATCATTTATCATAGTGCATACACCAACTGTCAGGGTTTCTATCGTGTAAATATAACCTAATTTGTATCAACTCAATCGGGTTTTGCCCTTGTTGGCTAAGTAAATGGGATTTTTTTTGGTTAGAGTTTAGTGTAGATAAAATTGCATGCATGCAGCTCTTCACAATTTTGTAAACATTCATTTAATCTAATTCATCGATTGATTCGGAGCATTAGCAGAATGGGTTAGTAGTACCATTTCCCTTTTATTGCTCTTGTGATGATTTATTTTCTTCCTTGTCATAAAGATTAAAATGTTGATTGGAAATGGCGTGATTTGATAAAGTGGAGATCGGGGACTGGAGGGGTCATCGACATGCGCATATACAGACTTATGGGTTTTTGATCAAAGCCTCTCCCTGCATGAGAATGAGCTAAATGCAAACATTTGCACTTATATAAATCGAATCTTCCACTGGTATCTAGAAATACCCATTTTCTTTCATGTTTAACGTTCTTTTATTAAAGTGTTACATAACACGCAACAAACTGCGTCGTGATCTCTCACAATTGAGGAGAAAGTTCGGAATTTGGAACTCTCTCTCCACTAGTAATGCTTGATCTGGAAAGAGGATAATTTTGTTGATCGGAGCTTACGTATATTAAGTGTAGTAGTTGTTTGTTAATATCTTATGTCATAAACAAGTTACCTATTAAAATTGCGTTGTACAATGCGTGTTTTAATTTAACACTATTTTTACACTTTAATTTCTGATCAACAAACTTTGACCTTTTTTCTGTGAAACCAATGTAGCTAGATAACGATGCAATATGCAATCGTTTATATTGTATACAATGACTTTGCGACTTTATTCTGTACATTATATAAGCCATGCTGGATTACGCCATAAAACATCCTTGAAAGTTTACTTTGAAGCAGTGTTTGAAACTAGATATGCTTTCATAATCATAACCAGGTAATAGAAAATATGGTAAAAATAGAAATTACAACAGCATGAAAAAAATTAAGCCAATCCCGTTATATTGCATTTGCTTTTATGAATATTAAAGCGACTCAGTTGGAGTTAGTTTTTGTTGATTGAGTAATGTCTTTGAAAACTTGATTTTCATCTAGCCCCACTATTTTCCATCACCTCCTATTTATCCAGCCCTACACGATTATAATTTGTTCTCTATATAATTTAGCCCTTTTAATTCGTTTTTTAGCATTCACAGTCACCGCTGTGTAATTTAAGGACTATTTTTTGTATGTATTGATTATAATGACGATAATGGTGGTGTCAGTAACTCAGCATATATTAGAGAAAGCTTAAACACCTGCTCACTTCCAGTTGGACCTTTCGGAGCCCCTATTTCTACATATATGACCCTGAGCGGCTCTTCACCCTTGCCAAACAGGTGTTATAATAATTAGTTGGTTGTCTATCAACTAAGCATCTGCAATCTGATATCATTTATCACAATGACATTTTTTACGTAAAATAGAATGGGCGTGTGACAATGTGTGGCTAGTTTGTTTGGATCAATTTTCTTTTCTTAATTGTTCTTTGATTTTTTTTCTCTTGCGTTGGTGAAAGTCAATATTATTATGGATACCTTAATTGTAAGTAAACTTGTGGTATTTTGAATTGTTTGAGCCTTAGATGTCTGGTAACAGGTGTAACATAACGTATGCATACAGAGAACGAAAAAACAAGGAGCCAAGTAAATTATTTTACACTATTTAGACTAGTAGATCTGGCGATATAAACATGAATTTACATTTATGTGTGGTTCTAGGGTTTTCACTACATTTCAATGAAAAATAGATGAACAACACTTCTAGGAATTTTACATACAAATACAAATTATTCCTTTATTTTACCGATTTTATTGAAAAGTTGATCATAAGTTTTTACTTGATGCAATGCGACTGATCATTAGTTGTTCCGGGTAAACATTCTCGTACTGATGAAATGAAATAAGAAAAAAGAGAATGAACGGAAGTGGATTTTTCTTGCTAAAAAATAAGTAAAGTTAGCACAAGCCTTTGTGAATATTCGGTGAAATCCTGTCAGAACTCTTGAATTTGTAGGGTCATTTCTTCGTAGTAAGTATGCATGTATAATGTACATGTAATGCCCTTTATATACTCTGTACGCTATGCCTTATGCCTTTGAACTCTGTGTTTACCTAAGGACAAACAGGAAAAATCGCACATTATTACTCACTTCATTTTACCCATTAGCACTTATATCTTGTTTGTGCAAGCCCACTAAAGCTCTTGTGATTTCAAGGAGATTCAGCCGGATTGGGCTGGCTGAGGCTGGTGCATCCAGCTTAAAACTGTGCGAACACTCTGAAGTGCTTGACAGGGAAAGCTGCTTTATCCACTTTATCTAGTTAGTTCGACAAAGTTCGTTGAATGTCTGCATGGTAAAAAATATTCTGGAAACGTCAAATTTTTCTACCGAAAATGTAGTATGTTCCCTGCTCCTGCTGCTTTGTTACATCAAAAGATGTTGTGAAATCAATTCGATGGGCAGTCTAACCCTGAAATTGGCATTATTTTATGATATTTCATTTCATAATGCGTATGGTTTGACTCCTATTCTATATGTAAAAAGATGCATACACTGTCAGTAGGCAAATTATGTGGTGTGATACCAGTAATGATGCATGAAATGTGTTAAATTGTGTACAATACAACACAGCAGGTGGAAATGACAAAAAGGAAGTTTTCATAATACATAGTACAAAGTACAACCTTATACCGTGGTTTGTACTAAGTCAGTGGGATATATAATTTCAATTAGTTGAGGATTAATTATAGCAAGGTTTCCTTTTACTCATAGCTCATAATTTTTATAACTTTACATGCATTTTAAATCATGACGACAGGGGTTCCACCACCTTACAATCAAAACTTTCTACTTTCAATTATTATATCAAATTTTATATATTACATATCGTCGTGTGGTAGATATTTCGCTTGAACGTCAGGCCATAAGAAGCCATATGAAATAGACAAATTTAAGACAACATTTGTCACATCATTGTAGCCAGGTGGCCTTCAAAAATTCTGCGTAGAAGCCAAGGTGTCATTGAACACATATGTAAAACTATCATACGAGGTCATTTTGCGTGAATATGTTGACAATATGCGCTAAAGTAAGCAATAACCATAACTTATAGGATTGTTAGTCTATACATAGTAATAACGACTTTTTGAAATACTACTGCTACTATTATAAATTGAAAAATGTGCATATTTGGTGACAGATGTATATTTAACTACATTGACTTCAAATATCTACGCTACCCAACCCAACCTTAACATGTCAACAAACAACTTTAAAAGTTTCATACGCATATTAACACGTAGAGACATTCAGGAAGCAATTATTGGCACGTTCCTCAAGTATTTAGACATTAAATGCGCTTTTACACATGAAATGTATGTACATATATGAACCTTCATGGGTATTTGTTGTGTCGCTTTTGCAAAGAAAATTTGTTCAAAAACATGTAATCTTTTAACACAGTCTATAGACACAAGAAAGTAACCTTTGTGGGATATTTCCAATGAAACTTTCATTACAGTATAAACCTTGTCAACTGTTTCTCTTGTGCAGATCTACTGAAAACAAAGTGTCAGATTATACACCCCAACGGATAGCAGATTTAAAATGAACATGAAGACACAATATGCTTGTCCTTGGTGTTAACTAGTGGCAGTTGTGGGTTTCTGACCCCAATTTAATTCAGGGAAAATCTTTTAGTTTTAGCAAGTTTGGATTGGTCATAACGGCTTATGTCGGAAGGAAAAGTTTACCCACGGTGACACATATGGTTATCGTCGGGATTCTCGATATATATAATGTGAGATGATGACAGAGTGTTGAACATATGCCAGTAAAATGCGTATGTGTGTTTGTAAGTAGCTAATGTGGAAATTGAACCAAGTACAATTTCCCATAAAGTAATCACTTACTTTGCTTACTCTGAATAAATGGATGGTGTAATTAACTATTGTTGTGTTGAAGTATGTGAGCTCTTTTAGAAATCAGCGATCCATATGGGCAAGATAAAAGACCAAATTCAGAACGCTTCTGAACCTGGAGCAGGTATTTGCTTTTTTCAATATGCCTCTATGCAATTCTTCCAATAATTAAGTATCTTTCTCACTCTTTCGCTTATATCAACTCTTAGAGCATTCGTTCACTATCCTTGCCTTGTCTGGATGTGTCGAATTAACACTAGCGGAATTAGCTTCTTTTATTTTAGCCCTTTCAATCTTTTTTCTGTTCCCGTATGTAATTATGTGTGGCCATTAATATAATTCAAGCCGTAAAACAGATACCCCGGAGAGGCATTTACCCAAGTAAGGTTTGTTGCGACGTTGCGAGGAACACTTTTAATTGCTAGGAGTCCAGCCATGAGAATGATCCATTCTTTTTCATTTATTAAGTCTCTCCATGCATCAGTCCATTTAGCGTATCTGGTTGCAACCAGTATATTCAGGTGCTTGAGCTGTCAGGGATCTCCGAGATTGCGGAAGCATCGAGCTATCTCCCAGTCGCATTTATTCTGCTACATATACTGAAATAAGCCATGCATTACCAATTGTCTGCAATTTTAATTAAATTAGTTTATAGTACATTTATTTGTTTTGGGTGAGAATAGACCGTACACGTTTAATTTAATACGCACCCTTTATTTCAATTATTATTAATAGAACATTTTCTTACTTTACTATTATTCGTGTTATTTTCTTTAAATAGGGCGATAGTATCAATATTCATTAAATACATTGCAAATTTACTCCCAACGCTGGTGCTGGCTAGATATTGAACTCTCAAGTAAATGAACCATCGTTTCAGTACCGAATGAGACGAGGTAGATATTATAGTATACAATTCAGATTATTCTGATGCGGATGTACAAGGTGTGCAATAGAGACACACCTTCCCAAAAATAGTAAATTTCATGAGGTTGAAGACCATTGCGACTATTTTTATTCCATTAATTTAATTATACGGATGCTATCGTCATTCAGAATCATTCCCCCAATTGAGAATTGGAAATAGCTCAGAAGCATTCCAAATACTTCTGCCCTCTTGTTATGTATGTTTTCCGGTGTTCCTATTTATGCTTATGGCTTATATCAAACAACAACAGCCCAACTACTCATGCTTAAATCAACATTACCATTACCAACAACAACACAACAGTTTAGCACAGTTTCAAAACAATTTGTTTTGAACATGCCATCATCAGGGTTCATCAACTTGGCCAAGGGCAAAAACAAGCTTTCCCTAGAAATGACTGGAAGTAAAAAATGAACTTCTTTTAAACAATAGAAGGAATATAAAAACATATGCTTCTGCGAAGACTAAAGAAAACAACATGCGTATGATTTTTTATGCTTCATCATATCACATTATAATAGAGTGCCCATTCTGAAACGACTGTTACATGCTCGATTAGCACCATTTGGTACAATATAATGAGTTTTTGATTCCGCGTCGTATATGAGGCATTTGATAACAAAGGTAATATTTTTTTCATCGCTGTAATAAAGTTCTTGGTCCTGTTTGATCCTGGAGTGCGTGACGTTTACATCTCGCTTGCTTGATTAATTGTGCTTTTTTCTTGTTTACAGGCCATCACACCCTTTACAACAACATGAGCAAAAAAAATATGTCAGTGGTGAGGATATTAAAAACGATGCAGAATTATGTTGAATAGAACTAATTTTTGGCTCTATTATTAAAAATTATATTATACCTACGTCAACTGTTCACTTAAAAATTCAGGCACTCGACACATTTTCTATACCGGAGAAAACAAACAAGTCTCTCGAATATTTTCATGATCCTCAAAGTTTATTGACATACGCCAATACCAGCTATATGAATCGAGTATGTGATACAAGATTTGGAATGTAAAAGAGACGGTCATAAGGAAGCAAATAAAGAAAATTGTCGTTAACTAATAATATAAAAGGCATATATTGAATTTATATGAAATTTGATCATTTCAAAAACATCTCAGTGACTGAATTGAACTGATCAGAACAAAATCAATCTTCTGGTGGCTACTCCTGCGATATTTTACATGTAAATAAAAATACGAACACAGACAGACGGTGCTGCTTTCTCTTTACAGTTCACCGATCAGTATCATTCTGCGGAAAAGTTTTTTTGCCGAAGAATTACATTATGCCGTAAGCTATTGGTAAAAACGGTTAGCGAGGTTTTTGGCCTTGAACCACCTGTTATTGCTACTTGCAAATGACATACATGCATTGCCTGTCGGTTCTATGCCTGTATTACATATGTACTTTCTATTTACCTTACATAAATTCAAAGTAAGCTGTGTGACTTGTTATTCTTTGTTTATTTTATGCATCTACGCAGTATCTGTCAGAACCGTGGCAAAATGTTTATGTTAGCTTAATTTTGAAACCAGTTTTAGTTGCAAAATCTTTGTTTCCTATTTGTTATTTTTTGTCTTTCTACGTGAGTCTGGTTTATTCTTAAAGACAAAGTTGTCCCTCTCCGCAAGTTTTCTACGTGTTAAATGTCGAAATGCATTTTGGAGAGTAATAACAAGATGTTTTTCAAGCGCGTGCTTGGCATTTCAGCATTATTATTGAATTTCAAACTGCCAAGGGACCTTCAATTTCAGAGATCACATATGCCCAAAAACGAAAATAGATCAACAGGATCGCATCGCTTTCAAGGGAACCATTCGCGTATCCTTCGGTTGGCATACATTAACCTAGTTTCTTAGTACATCCTAACATTGAATTGAATTCTATGAGTTAGGAAATCAGGTCATTTAAGTAGTCCAGAAATCAGAACACGTACACTCAAAATCTCAACTGTTTTCCTTTTGATTTGTTAAATGGGATGTTATTAGATGTAAAGTAATCACTTTTTGTTCCCAGTCCCTACTGACTATGATGTAAAAGAAGGGATGAGAGAATTATGTCTTTCCACTGAGAGTAGCAAATAACAGCAGGAACAAAGAACTAACTCATGGCACAACAAAAAGAAAGTTGAACTTTCTCCAGGAGCAAAAACTGTCGAAGTAGGGCATCTAGATGCCAACTTGGTATTTTCGTACTTCAGTTATGTTGCGGCGTATGTATGTACATACATGAACGCCTTATCTGCATGCATAGATAAGGTGTGAGCTGATAGTCAACATTTGTAAACTAATAATCCTGCTGCAACTCGGCTGCCTTTCATTGATATGGCATATGGGTATGTTTTCTGCTCTCAAAGCAGCCACGCAATTTCTTAAAACGTTTCCAGGCCAGACAGACTATTGAACAATGAGCGAAATGAAGTTTTTGGCAGAAGCTAAAACCACTAACTGACGTAAAATAGTTTTCTACCCAGTTTGTTCTCAGAACCTTCTTAACGTGTCTGTCAGGAAGAAAAATGAAGAAACAAGATTAGAAGCAAATCCCTTTATGTCGTCATATATCAAAGTGGCCTATATTTCCTAAAATGGGAAGGTCGAAGTTACTGCAAACACAGCGGCAGTTAAGATGAAAAAGACGGAGGGTAATACATTATCTTTTACAATAAGCAACAATACAAATAATAGCAACTCGGGTAGGTATATAAACTGTAATATATGCATTATAACAGCTATTTCTTCCGTATCGCCATGTACCAAGTAAGACTGCAACCACTAGAGCTGTTGCAGATGCCAACTTGAGGATGGTTATTTCCTAGCCTGACCTAGTTACGCTACACAAGGCGTCACATTGTTGACTTGAACTAATGTGAAAATTTATCTACTGCATTCTCTAGTAGTCGTAGGCTGGGGAAAGTTTTGTAATTCTTCCAACGTCCCTATTCACTAACTATAGAGCCTTATGCACCTTTGTTATTGTATAGGTATTCATATACAACAACAGCAAGCGAAGTATTTAGTGAGTGCTCTCCAGGAAATTGGGCGTTGTGAACAATGGAGTTTATTTATCTACAAATGCTATCTAATACTATCTTCGACATTAGCGTCGTGTGTACGCATACTTATGTAAAAATCTTAATCCCAAGTATAAAGACTACAGTAATGTTTTTAGTCTGACTGTTTTTTCGTAGTTCCTTAGTGCATTGCATTACCTGTAATTACTGTGAAATACTAATGAAATCATTCAATCTAATTTGTTCATTTCTTGCTGAAAATTTTCTTACGGACAAGGGTTGCATATACATATATGCAAGTAGACATTTGGGACGTAAGTAATTTTAATTCCATGGAAGTTTTATTAGGTTGAGGAATCACTTGTACAATCTCATCTATCTATAATCAGTCGTCAAAATATCGAATCATCGTCTCTTTTGATCCAGAAGAGCTAGGTAGGTGTATGTATTTACAAACCCCTACTTCAATCACCCATGTTGGGTTTATTGCCCGACCAATAGTAAAACTCACACAAGCTGGCTGAATGAATCTATTAAAATGTCACATTACAATTCTTAATGACTTTTGAAAGAAAGATGACAAAATGAGACTGATTTTTTTGTACGTAATGCCTACACCATACTTAGTAATTTGCTACATTTAGTCAAGGCTTGCATACCACAATAAAATGATGTTTGAGGTTGTTAGTACAAGATGAAAACAAAATGAAAAAACGCAACTGTCAGACCTTGCATAGTTTTGAAAAAGTACCAGGATACTAGGAAAAGTAAAGCACAGTGCCAGACCACAGACGCACCACATCTTAAGTTAGTAAAATGAAATAAATTTGCTTTTGCTTAGCTAAGATATGGAATTTAGGACAAGGTTTAAGTTGAGGTAGAAATGCGTAACCGAATTCATCATCATGACCAACCAGTTGAAGAAACAAAGTTTGCCTGCATCATTGGAAATGTATAAAGTAAACGAAAACACCAAGTGTTCTAACGACTTTCAGTTTTGAACATGTCATTGAGGAATGAAAAAAATTTCACGCACAACTCACTCTGCATTTGTGAGATTGGCAAGTATTCTCGTAATATGTCATGTCATGTATGATATCTTTCTACATACAACTTGCAGTACAGAGTAGTACAGAAGAAAAGCATCAAGCTTATCTACTATTTGGCACGCATACGTGAACATTTTAGTGTTAAATCCACATATGGAAAAATGGATCTTATTGCATATAGAAGCCCAAGTCTTGGAAATGGAAACGCTTGCTTGGAATTGGAATTGTTATACATTCTTTGCTTTAATTCCAATAATAGTTGCAGATAAAAATTGTAAACAAGACATATTGCTTAATAAGGTTTAAGTTTGAACTAATGTACCACCGATACATTTCTACTTTATTTACAATAAAAATACAGGACGTGGGTTTTTGAAATGCTGTACTATTTTATGATACATGCATACAAATGTAGAGATTCAGTTCGCTCTAACCTTTCGACTGATTTAAAAAATGTGATGCAATAAACAGTTCATTAGCTTGGCATGAGTTTGTCGTGTGGTTTTTCAGTAAACAAATTTCTACTTTGAAATATGACTCCTCCGACCGAGAGCTTTACTTGTTTCAGAATATAATATTAAATTCTATAACTAATGAGCATTTGATACAGAGGGTATACTTCTAATCCATTAATGCCAAGGTTTTTGTTGCGTATTATCTTTTCAAAGTCGACTAAACCAGTATATAAATGTAACCGTTATCTCGTAAAACATATCCTTAACCTAGCGCAAATCAGAACTGAACCAATTATTATTTACATAACATTTAATAATCATCAAATTTCATTGTTTGTCTTTGTTCTCGAATTTCATATTAAACATATATAGATTGACATTCTTATCATTTCATAACTTTTTACAACCTCTACTCATGTTACCGTCGTATATGCTTATTATTAAGGTAAAACCTCACAGGGGCCATGGCTTACTGCAATCGTAAATATAAACACTATTGAACCACGTTAATAAGTTTTTCATCAATCAGAATACTATGACTAAACCACTCGAAAACGTTAGTATGTAAATGCATAGATAGAGCAAATCAACTTTCTACTTTTCGTGGAAAAGAACATGAGTTGCAGGAAGGATACATTCAAAGGCATGTAGAGAACAAAACTTGGAAGGAAGTGAAATAACTATCAACCATGAGAACTGCATTGGCTGTTCTCGTGTCAATGTGCCATGCCAGGAATTGAGTAATCTTGATTTTTCCTCGTCCCAGTTTATTCTACTAAACATTAAATCCTAATGTCAGCCCCACACATTGGTGGTGCAAGTAATTAAGTAAGTTGTACCAGGCAAATATGTACATGGTAAGAATAAGATGAGAAGTACAAACAAACTTTTACTTCAATCACTGTTGACTCACTAGGTTGCATGGACTAGACATAATTTGTTCATTCCATGCACATAGCAAATGTAAATGTTGGTAAAGAAGCCCTATACGTAGTCATTTGATATACATACATCTATAAATTGATAACACAGACGTAACGAGGCCGGAGGTTACCTCGTTTGGTGGGTCGAGGCTTTTACGGATTAAAGAAAGGTGCTGAAGTTAATGCCCGTGAAATAAAGAACAATGCTTTTGTTGTTTTTCTGTAGGAACACCGTATGAGTAATGTAGCAAACCAGAAGAAGGATTGAATCTGTGAAGGCAAAACTATTGCCGTGAGTAATAGTAGCAAATTTGTCACGACAAAGGTGGATGATCATCATCGTGATCCGGCTTCCTAAGATGTCACTTACGAAGAACAAATTAAGCTACCGTAGCCCGCTCAGCCCATGTAACTTTGAGACGTTCTTGATAGTATGATGCAAACTTAGATGATGAGATAACAAATGAGCCCCGATTTATAAAAAAAGATGTATGCATGTGCTAAGCAAAAATAAATTTGCTGCTTTAGATAAGTTTGAAATACATAATACCCATAGGGAAACCCTATGTAATTCCCAGACGCAATGTATCCCTACAACTTCTGCCAGTTGCAATTTCATATACATTGTAGCTTGTATAAAAAACATGCACAAAAAGGCAGTCGGCATATCCTTGATGTTTCGCTTTCAGATCTCTGGTGTAGCTGAACAAATTTCATTTTCATCTCCTTGTCTGTGGCCAACTGCAAATTGCTCATTTTATGACCTTTCAATCCACGACATACATTTTACAGCCAGTCAATTTGCATATATTCAAGTCAGGAATGCATTTAGACGGCAAAATTTTCCACGGATGGAAACATAAAGGTGTCTACAGATAGAAAAAATAGTACGGTTTCAGCATATTAAATTTACATTTGTAACAAACTGTGTGAAAATTATTAGATTTGCAGTCAGCTTTGGTCGCGCCACAGACAACATATTGACTTAACTTTGATTTGTGGTAGAAACAAGAATGAGGTCAATCATTTTGGAGCCTTTTTGAAGGAAACCCGCTTCTAGGTTAGTGGGCCACTGAAAAACATTACTTTTCACTCCCTGGCTGGCAATTGACTTTCTGCGATTCTTACAATCATATTAAAAGCAGGCTTAACTAGATTCAAAGTACCTTCAAATTTCGGTAAATTTACCAGTAAGTTGAAGTAAGGTTGTATATTTATTAATATATTTTCATATAAATACATATACATAGGAGTACATTTTTACTTAGTCAAACTTTTTTGGTCGATATAATATCAGGGCTTTGCCAAGGAGTAATGAAGAGTTGAAAGAGGTAGTGAAATGGCACTACTAATTCTGCGTTTTTAATTAGCATCAAATGTATACATGCACTATGCACACCTAAGTCCTCGTTTTTGTCCCACTCTTTGAAATTTATTTGCATGAATTTTCAATGTACCATATTATGTACTCATTTGTACCGATCAAAATTTTTCAACATTAATCTCGTTTCATGAAGTTATATATTGTGATGTTGTGTGTACTATATAGTTGTTCAAATCGAATGTAATAAGTTTAAACAAGATACTACTTTTGAGCAGTTGTATCTCCTCTGTCGGAACTCGGAACTATGCTAGTTTATGAGCAAAAGATTGAATTACAGTAGTATTAAATTTGAAATAAATACACGCATATGCCAATACGACCATAAATTGTAACCGATTCCAATTTCTTTCTTTTACATTTCAATAGTACTCATCCGTCAGTTTTAAAACATAGCTAAAAAACAATCATATGCATAAATCACCATCGAATATGTAAATATTGTCTTCCTACTTCAGAAAATACGTTGTACATAGATCGATTCGTTGTGTTATCAATATTATATGTATATAACGACTCAATAATAATTATTATGAGGAAAATAATGAGTATTTGTATTTACTCTACGTATCCTTAAAATGTGGATCAATACAGAATAGACTCGTAATTGCTTTCATATCATAAAACAAATAATAATATTATTGTTTTGTATTTGGAAGGCATGGATAATATTTACGAAATGCTATTTCAAATATTCAAATACGGGTTCTTCGAAGGAGTTTATGGGAAAATATTATATTACTTTATACATGTCTTAACCATATAAAAGAATATGTATGTTTATTGAGAAGATTATGTTGTTCTATGCATACATACACATACATAGTTAGGTATGTATATGTCAATACACCAGAAAATGTGGAATGAGGAAGTTCGCTTTGGAAACTCTAGCTGAAGCCTGAAATTCTGGTATTCCAGAGGTGGTGACAAGTGACAGCACCACTAACTAAATACAAGCTAAAACCAAAATTGGAATTGCCGAAGAGAAATTCTTTCGTAATAAAATTCCACTGAGATTATAATGAGGTGATAAACTGCCAAACATCAACACGGAAGTTATTAGGCATTTAAACGTTCCCAAGTTTTCATATTTCTGTTAACAGCCACAGTCATACCTCTTTAGCAAACGGACGATGATGTGATAAACTTATATAGAACCACGTAGAAAAGGTGCAAAAAAATAATTTGCTTTGCATAAAAGTAATAGCAAACGTAAATACTTCACTAAGAGTGGGAGGAATGAACTTTTCAATAGAATGAAATGACATACCAACATATTTGAAGTATCTAGACTAAACTGCTATTTACCATCACACATCATACAGTGATCATGAGGCAGTTTTTTGTCTTCTTCACTTTTAAACTTGAGTGTGTCCTATATGGAACATGCAAATGCAAGCATTGTAACATTTTGTAAAGTTACATAGATAAACTCATCGTCATGCTCGTGTCATATTTCCTTGCGAAAAATTCTTGTTAGCCGATGTATGATAGGTTAGTAGAATTACGATCTACTCGAAAGTCCTGAATGTAAAAGAATAATCATATTTACAGTTGTTTTTGGCAGCTGGCTGTTTGTCAACTAAAAAAGTAGATCAATTCAAAGGAAATGTGCATTAAGAAATCTCCAGTGCAATATTGAAAGAGAATATTATACTTTTGTACTA
The DNA here is from genome assembly GCA_027744375.1 of Orchesellides sinensis. Lineage (NCBI taxonomy): Eukaryota > Metazoa > Arthropoda > Collembola > Entomobryomorpha > Orchesellidae > Orchesellides > Orchesellides sinensis. The sequence continues at coordinate 13,559 of JAHZNG010002940.1, forward strand.
TGGAACCTGCCTAATGCATACGATTATTTAGAAATTGTACACATGTTGGACATAATGCTTGTTAGGTAGTAATCGGAAATAGGACAATCATTATGTTATCCGTTTTCCTCGTTATTTGCGTTTTTTGTTAGAACGCAAGTTGTAGCTTTAGCCAATTTAAGTACTAGAAGAAAGCAAAATCCACCCAAGCAAACCATCCTTTTCCTTAAGTTAAATCACCCAAAAGTAGCCAATTGTATATAATGGGAAATGGGACTATTGGGCTTTTATCATTTAAAAAAGAAGATTTGCAAAACAGGACTTTCTTAGGTCACGCACGTGCCGGCGCCTCGATTAGTTTAAAGTAAGGACGTTTTATATTTTTCTACATCCATTTTTTGATGATTACTTGCTCCTTTGGAGAATATTACAGGCTTTATTCATGACACTTTGCTGATAACAGAGTTTCGTTTGCAGTCTAGTAGATTGAGAACGCAGAAGGGGGTAAAGTATAGTGTCCAATAAATTGGGTTCCCCAATCTCTAACCCAGCTCTGTTAAATTAGCATTAAATTGTTATTCAACGGTACAAGCAACGTGATTTCAGTACATTTTAAAACCTCAACTACTAAAGAAACAACCCTCCTGTCCTTATTACAAAAATAAATAAAAAACTGTATGAAATGTACCTATGTGGTTAATGAGTATTAATGCCGAAGAAGAGTGCAAGCTGGTTGACTGGTATATCTCCACGTGTTTGTGTTTACCTTCATATTGACAACTGGATACTTTTGCTGACACGTTAATTATCTAGGGTGCTTTTGGTATCATAGAATTTTTGCCGGTCACACCCCCACCGCGTGCGTATAGATTCAATTATACTTTAAAAGGACATTTATATGTTTACAATTATTCCTGCCCTAGCCAGAATTTTTTTTCGGACTCCCGAGGATAGCTCGTGCAAGTCTTATACTAGACTCTAGCATGGGCTGGGCTGGTTTCATTTAGCGGTTAAAAAAGCTTCCAGGAAGTCTAAAACTCTCAACCTAGCTGTGGCATGTCCTTCTGATACATCCATTCTGATTCTACATATATTTTTGTATATTTGTTACGGTTAACATGTTACGGTTCCATGTAAGTGTGCGACTGACATCAAATCTGTTAAAACTTCTTTAACTTTTCAATGAAATTATCTTTTACAAGGTTTTTGAACGGCACGAGTGAACGATATTTAATTCATCATGTACTGTATAAAAAAAGGTATATATATAAATATTATGCAGGTTATTTTGCACTAAGTATGTATTTACAAAGCTTACCGCAGGCCAAACCTTGTTTTCATCTCGATTTTCTCCGCCCTTCCTGTCCAGCAAACTCCTACATGCCAAATGCCAACTACCAAAATTATGTATATAACTTGGTTAAGTAGGATGGTCATTATACACATTATACCATTTAGTAAAACCTGTGCCTAAATATAGTAGCCATTACAGTGGTAATGTCGACGTCAGTTGTCAGTTGCTTGTCATAGGCCATGTTGCCTATGCTCCTTTTCTAACTTTTTTTCCGGTTTGCAAGAAACGGCAACGCTACTAATAACAATAACACGTGAGTGATGATTCAAACACTCAACATTGGCACCGTTAAATACCTAGTTTTTATGAGAATGCGGCCAAAGCATTTTTAATCTACAAATGAAGCGAATAGGGTAACTGGAGATGACTGGCTAAATGTTAATGAGTTTTAAATGAACTTTACGACGTTCCATAAGCCAAGCCAAATTGAACTGCGATGAACTTAGCGTCTAGTTTTGGGATCGTATGGTTGTAAATTACATGTGAGCACGTTTTCTCAATTTTACTCCATAGCCTACTTTTGTGAAGTTAGAGTATCTAACTAGAGCTAAAGCATTCATATAATGAGATTGTAGTTGTTTGAAACTGGTATTGATGAACTCGCCATGTTTCTAAAATAATTGAAAATTAGAATTTGTCCAATTTCGTATATTCTCACACCAACTTTACTATACAGAAGTCGTAATTATGCCCCATAGTACTTTAATACTGTGTAATAGCTTCAGGAGATGCGACAGGTTTGCATGTGTTGCACATGAGACAGAATCTTTACCTTTTCATCATACAATTAATATAATACTTATACATCTACATCCTTGAACCGTTTCTCGGGTTTATATGTATATCTATTGTTATGTTGCTGTCACATGGCCGGGTACGATACACGTATGTGTGGTCTGAGTAAAAGGATTCTAAAACAAGGCTATTAGCCACAAAGAGGTGAAACGTAAGCCGCATGGTATCCTTCATAATCTTCTGACTGAATTTGAAAGCCAAACTCATAACGTGATAACCAATTAAAACAGGCAAGCGCAAGGTACATTTTCGTGGTAAGGAAACATCTCAGTTGGACACTCATCCAAGTCTAAATAGTAAATGATAATAGATTCTGAAAAACTACGATAAGGTAGTTTAAATTTATAACTCTTAGAAGAATGTCCCAATACAATTATTCTTAAATCTTGGAAGAATACCAAAAGCATGTTATGTAATACATTTAGGAAATAATGTTGTATAAAAAGAAACTGGAGACAATATCTATTCTGAAATAGTGAGCGCTCAATTTACTTACTCGGTATTAATAAGAACGTATGACGGAATCCCTTACATGTTAGCTACATATATCATATTATTATTATGAATATTGGTTTCAATACAAACAGGTGAGCTGTATTAGTGTCATCTCGATAACAGGAAATTATTGCTTTCGAGATAATTTTCCATTTCAGTAGTTGAAAGTATGGTAACTGCTTTCTAAACATAGCTCTTTTAAAGTTTTGGAGTAAGTTGAAACTATTAAATTTGTTACAAACACGAATAATGTGCATACCCGAGGAGCAAAGGAGTGTAGTAGGTGAGTGACCTGAGCGATTGTAAAGATTCCTGACGGTCATTGTAATACTTACCTTTCAGCGGAAAATAACAATTGAATATATACTTCATTTTAAGGTATAAGTTTTTATGATATTCCTTTAAAAAATTTTTCTATAATTTCATACAGATATCGTGATACCAAGCAGGGAGCAGATAGCTTAAAACTCCTTGATGTACATGATAAAAGGATACTCTTGGTATATTCCAGTCCAGCAAACTTCATCTACGTAGCATAAGATTTTCAGGTATCCTTTGTTTAATTGTAAATATCATATGATGCGAATACAGTTGCAGAAATAATTCCACGTAATTGATTCTTTGGGTATTGAGGAGAAAGTTTCAAGTTGACAAAAGTATTTGCGTCATTCCAAAAATGCCTAATACAGAACAGTGGATGCCACAATGGATTCTAGTTACATAATATACAGTATTACGCTTACGCTAAAGAGTTTAAGTTGCGTTGGCGCATAGGGATTCCTTTGTTGCATCACAAAAACGTCCAGGAAAGGAGTTTCATGAATGAAATACAAATGTTACATAATACATAGTAAATATATTATACGACAATTTCTTTTAAAATCATGTCATGGTGGGTAGTCAACACCAAACCAAGTCGACTCAAGAGTTTTGGATTAGTATTCTTATATGTGGCTTGATGTATACCAAAGACCACCTGCTAGGGTTCCAGTACAATCTTCAAAATTGATTACAGACGTCTTCATAAAGTACAGATTCTTGAAAGCTATACGCTATCGTCTGATTAGACGGAAACGGAAAACAAACCCTAAAAATGTAAATTATTGTAAGTTAGTGCTAAACAACCATCCAATCCAGGTGTATATCTATGGTTTGACCGCACCATATTTATAAACCTACTCGCATGTACATGTACCTTGCAGCCAACTGTTACTAGTACTGGTATACATCACATGAGTGAAATTGTGACGAAGTTTTAGTGAAATTTGACGGAATGTTGTATTTGATCTTAGCTCCGTTGCTCGATTTCTTCAGTCTGAAATCTAAGCCCCATATTACGCTAGAGGATCACGTTTCGTGCAACCTGATTTGTTAAGCCCTATACGTGTAAATTAAAGATAAACATGGGCTGTAAGCACACGAGAAACAAGGGAAGAAAGTAAAATCTACAAAGTAACATATTTTTAAGAACAGGGATACTAAATATACTAATATAAGTACAATGTAAAGTACGTCAATAAGTACATACTAGAAACAGTGTTGATGAAAGTATAGCAAACGAAATATGAGATTTTTATAGATAAGTACGACCATTCTCGCAAATGTCGAGCATAATATTACGTGATTATGTAAAACATACACCCCATTCACTGAACTGGTAATCCTGGAAACCATTTTGGCCTCGTTATTCTACACATAGTACAGGCCAATATGGTTTCCAGGGTCACCAATTACGTGAATGGGGTACATGTATGCTTAAAGTTTCACACAGATCAATTCAGACTTTTAGGTCTTACAAATAGTATGTTTTGACAACTCAATCCGCATAATAATATGTGTTGAATCTTCCAATTCAACTTAATCCAACTCAATTTGAATAGTATATGTACATTTGCCAACGGTAATGAAATGTTTTGACTCAGGAACGTGAAAAATGCTTGCCCTAGTTTCACTAGCTAGGCTGGCGCCTCTACGGGGAAAGCCTAGCTCAAGAGCAATGATAAGGACAGGGATTCATAGATACTGATAAATGTTTATTAGCTGATGACAATCCTTTATATTTTGCTGAAAGAAGGTTAAAAAACTACTGATATTCAGTTTCATTTACAAAATTAAAGTAAAGTAGAAATGTTATTTAATATTCTTCATATATGTACGTGTCCTTGATGAATGCTTTTACCCCGTGATGTTTACCTTTCGCTACTTAAGGGTGAAAGTTTTAGCACGTAAATTAATTTAAGAATTTCTTCTAACAGTTTTGACGAAACGTAAATAATCATGTACCGTACCTAATTACCAAACGGTATGCGACAGGAACTGGTGTTATATATCTTTAATTGTGACAAATACTGGCTGAGAAGTTGAGAAGGGAATTTTGCTCGCCAACTAATAAGTTTAAATACTTACATACATTTACCTTGCCCACATACTTTAATACATAAAGATTCATTTTACGGATTGGTGTTGCTGCTTACTTAACAAGCAGACGAAATATTAATATTATGACAATATAGATTCGCCGGTGGTTCGAGAATTAAATGAGCCAAATGAGGCGTCACGAGAAAAGACGGAAATGTAAACCACAAACGACGATTGCAAGGACCTAATCTGATTTGACGTTTCTGATGAAATGTGATCTTCCGTATACATGCTATAGATATATTATGTAAATGTAAGCCATCAACCACCGAAATTCTGTACAATGCAAACAGCGAATCGAGCAACAAAGCGAGAGAACCAGTTACCTCATTCGCTTTTTTGGTAAAAAAGTGACCTATTTTTTCGGTTAAAAGCTAATACGTTTGCAAGAATCTGAGACGATGATGTGTACAGTACATAAAAAAATTCAGTATACCTACTTAGACTATTTTATTTGTATCTCGTATAAAACGTGTTGAGTTAATAATATATCAAAGTAATAAGATATCCATTTTAATGCAGAATCGTTTTGTACTACATACGATTGTAGTTTACCTTTGATAGTGAATAGTGACGCTTTAATTACAATGTCGGGTTCGGCTTTGCAATTTTTTTCATTGTTCAATTAATTATATGCTTTACTCTAGCTTTACAGGTATATAAAACCACAAAATAATGTGAACATAGTCAGCAAAATACAATGCTTCAGATCAGTCAGTCTCAGAACAACAACCAGGGTTTAAACCAGGGATTTGACAACTTTACTAGAATCGTGTTCCCTAGGCCCAATGGAAAGTGAATAGATTTAAAGAATTCACAACTATTTAGAATTTCATCATGTAGAAAGTTCTACGTATGTAAATTTTTACTTGAACACTCTAACTTAGCTAAATACAAACTGTTCTATTCCTACATAGTTACTAAATGACTTTTTCCTATGTATGCATATCTCTTCAGTACATATATAACAACTAGAGTACGTTTGTAAGGAAGTGAGAATGAGATAATATAGCCTCCCACCACCATCCTGTATTTAGTTTTTTCCACGTTGCATGCATCATGCTCCAAAAAATGTGGGAGCTTCGCATAAACCGCTGGTTTAGTGAAAACCTTTTCTTAAGAATGCAGCATGCATAAGCACATGAATTAACACAGGAATCGTACTCAAATTAATGTGAGGTGTATGTACATATTTAATAATTACAAAACATCGCTTACGAACTTACAAAGATCTGGTTACCCTATCCCACTTCTATGATAAATAGTGCACAAGAGCAGACCATAAGGCAAACGTGACTGCCTGCGCATCATTCATAAAAGTGTTAATAATACTAAAGAAAAACCTGCGTGTGACGGCTTTATGTTAAAAAGCTGTTTTGCAAAAACAGATATCACATGCAGACAACACGCTTTATCCTTCGATGTTTTGTATTTTATTCATAGCCAAAACTCATAAAACTGTATTTCTTTGAACTGTGTAGGCTATCATAACACTAGAGATGACTAGGAGGATTATTTATTTGCTTTGTAACGAGACACCCCACTCTCCGATTTGTTTCCGGAAGTCAGCAAAGCAGAAATGATATGATTTTGATAGTAAAATTGTTCCATTTATACATATCTTTATTCATTTGACATAAAAATACGGAAACCGTTATTCTCACTGTGTGATTCAGTTTAATAATTCTTTGTTCATTGTCAATACACGCATGAACATACACGAGTAGATTTATCGAACTTTCCCCGTTCATGTGATTTCTCAGTAATTTATCTCATATCATCACTGTGGTTGTTTATATTTGTGCGATTGTATTACATATCCCCTATCCCAACCAAAAGCGATGTCATGTCGTTCCTGTGTGGTTTTCTCTTTGCTAGAAACGTGTTCTGTTGTTCCTACGGAAGGCATTTACTCAAAATATGCTACATTATAGGTCTTGTTATTTGACGTGGTTTTTCGGTTTTTGATACTGAATTTTTTTTTCGAATTTTACTTTTCGAAAGTAAGAGGCAATAGATAATTATTTTTTAAAGCAAAACAGTCAAATTGAAAATCTGAGCTTAGGGAAAGATATTTGACTAACAAGGGATACACTATGGAACTTCATTTATAACTTCATATGTATAGTGCACCATATAGAACGTCTACTTTTACCAGGTTTAACATTTAGTAGAGTTACTACTGTATGATGTTTCGTATCTTTTAATATTATGCCTACTACTTAAATATTTCCATTTAAATAAGCACATTAAATAAACGATTAAACCTGACGAGTTTAATGCATATCGTTGCTACTTTTTATTTAGGAGTTTTCTGTCAATTATATACATATAATGAACCGACCATGAAGTAACAATCTGAAAGTCACAACAAGCTAACTTTAACATTCCTCTTCAACCCCGCTCGTGAAAAAATTTAGGGAAAGCATTAAAGAAAGTAGTGAAAGTGTATACCGCATACAACCTATTATTTTATTCAACGTCCACGGGCCATGGGTCCATGTATTGTATAAATTGGTTGGGGGCGATGCGATGTGGTAACCTATTATGGGGTTTGGATTTTTGTATGTATTTTGGCAATGGGATGGGAACGTGATTGAGCTAGTAGAGCATAAGCTATGCATGTGCGATTCGTGCGAAACCTCCAAAACACACCCTATCATCCGAGGTAGTCAGAAGACAATGAATGTTACCAATGAAAAACGGATTAATAGACCTTTGCTTATCCATAATGCACACACGTTACGAAAATGTTGGCACGTTTATTGTCTTATGTTGCAATATGCTAATGTCCACTAGTTACTCAGCTTGCGTTTTATTACACGTGCAATAAAAGCTTAAAGAATCTATCCACCAGATTTTCCTTCAGGTTACAGTTACGGAGGCAGTAAAAAAAGCATTCCGGGCCATGGCCTGTTTTAATGAGATTGCGTTTAATGCTTTTGTTTCTTTCCCTAAAATTACATTGTAATACAACACAGCCCACTGACATCCGATCACGCTATCCTTGAACGGATGATTCAATGTCGCATGAACAAAATTCTCTGAATATTCTGACTGATTATATAGATATTAAATATTCCGGGCACTTGGTTCCGATTTCAATAATATACATACATTGCATAAGTAAATACATAAATACAAATGTAGTCGTCGGTATGAACAAGTAAGGACGTATTTACTATTCGCGCGTGTAGCCCAACGAAAGAATGAGAGATGCTAGAATTTACATTAGCTGGCCACGATTAAACCCTTTCCCTAGTAACGACAAGTAAATGTGTCGGTTCAGAAAAATACGTCACTTGGAGCGACGCATTTATTTGTCAGA
>JAHZNG010002941.1:0-12550 GCA_027744375.1 Orchesellides sinensis
TGGATTTTATCGCTAGCTTGCTTACGCTTCTTCGTCGCACAAAGTCGAATGGTACTTCCGGGCTTAAATAACGCGACAATTGATGTAAAGATAATAACATGTTGTAAGTTGCAAAGAAGTTTTTGCTTTGGAGAAGAGAATTGTGCCTTTGTTATATGAACCATGTCAAATTTTATCCAATTTTTCAATGCGGTAATTGGAACTGTGGCGAATTTTTTAAAAAGTGGCACAGGATGACTACACGAGTGTAAGGACATGTCTTCCAAATACTATGTCATTGCATACTCAAATTAGAAACGGAGAATTTTTTGCGTTCTTTTAAAAGCGCGGCGAGTAAGTGACATAGTGTATGAAATACTATGATTTTTATTGAAACGCTGCTCTTCAATACAATAAGGATCAACATAGCAATTTCTTGCTTGGACGGACCATTACATAATAGAGACTTACATGCTTCATTCATGAACTAATACACTTTCAGAGTGTGTTTGATGCGTAGTCGATAAAATGCTTAGACAGGACCCAAAATATTCATAATCAAGATTAATGCAAAGGTTTTTTGTAGAGAATACAAAAAACTGTCTTGAGCAAAAGTAAAAGTATGTCAGTTTTTATTTATATGCACTTGGCTGCATTGTTGCAAAAATTGCATGTTACTTTTTAAAATTGCAACGATAACCACAAACACTGCGATAAGAGGTCATATATGTATATGAAAGATTTGCAGTGGTTTGGCTATTGACCTGTAGATCTTTGCACCGATGGCTATTGAAAGTCAAGATAAAACAAAACTTGTAAGTTAATTAGGGAAAACTGCCTGTTTCTGAAATATCCTAACCTGGCATGACATTTATTTGACAACACATGACAAATTTCCACATGGCCAAAGTTTTAGACAAGAGCTTGATGTCAAATAGATAATTGTATGTAGTAATAATGCCTTCAAGATGACTCCGGTTTAATGATGAAATTACAGGTGACGATGATAATACAACAGGTAGGCAACTATTTACTGGTGCAAATGTATAACTCAAATATAAATAGGTAACTCCTACTTTTTTGTGTTAGTTAGATTATGCTACATGTGTGCCTTCATTTTACTGATTCTCAAAAGTGCATGACTTTTTTTTTGATAATATCAAGCCAAGTTGTGATGCTCTGTTTTACTGCTTAGATTTTAAACAAAGATAATGATGGTCCCATGAAACACATTGTAATTTCAGGTGTGCACAATTGGATTGAAGGTTTCCGGAAAGGAACTAATTTTCCACAGGCAGAAGATTTGAACGGAGCGGCGCAAGCATTAGTTCGGCTCCAAGACACTTACCGATTAGATACGCAGTCGCTGGCACAAGGCACTGTAATACCTTCGGAGCAAATGACAACAAAGGAACCAGGTAAGATTATTGCAACTTGCAACAATACGCCTTGTATTGTTCTGTTTGTATGTTAGGTGTAGTACTTGGGTAATGTAATCCCTAAATAATGGAAAATTCTTGAGATTTTTGACCGGGTATAAAATGATCTAGTTTTATTTCAGAAACTTAGTTATAGCCTTTTTCATGCAAATTCATATTGGTGATTGGTAAAATTAAACCTTTGGTTGCAAGGGAAGGGATCTACAAAATATATTGCTAAGAAAAGCAACTGATGTTTTCTGTAACCGCTTATAAGTAACTGATTATGGCATTTTCAAATACTTTATTATTGCTCATTGAATTAATTAGCTAAAGGTGTGAAAACGTTTTAAATTTACTTTTCACTGGTAAAAATAGTTTTAAACAGCAAGTTTCTCTTTTTAACTGTTGTTATGATTAAAACAAGCACAATATTTGCAATTCAGATAAACATGCTTCTGTTTGCTCAACCAAAAAATAGTGTGAAATACGTGAATACGTTGCGTTCACAACTATTCTTCCCATTATTTTTAATTAAACAATCATCTGTATGAAAATCACAAATTTAAATTGAAAATTTAACGTATGTAATGTAGTCATGTGCAGCAAGTGTAATTTTGAACTCTTCTGACGTATTTAGTTGTCTAATGTACCATGTTTCCTTTTTAGCGTTTCACAGCTCAAATAAATTGTCAGCTAGAGACATGTTATTCTTGGGAAGACATGCCCTGGTAAAAATAACAAGAATATCAACGACAAACAAATGTAATGATGCTCAGTTGGCTAATAAATGTTTAAAAAATGATAAATTATAGAATCAAGGGCTCTACAATCGTGCAATCGACTGGCTTCAACAAGCAGAAACACTCGCAAGTAGCGAATTCAACTCATCCAGTCTCCTCTCCGAAATCAGTCCATCTTTACAAAATGCAATTGAAACTGTAATAGTATTTTAAACATGCAATGGAAACCTATAGCTTATTTAAACTTATTCATTCTTTCAATAAAACCTTATACCATTGACATTGATCTGTAGCACGATGATGTTCTCGAACGTCAAGGTCCTCGAGGGGTAACATGGAAAACCAATCCCGTTCCAATTAACCCAGCACTTGCCAATAGTGCCAAGTACAGCATAAATACCTCCAGTGAATTTCATGTGAAGCTTTACCAGCGCCAGACTGAAGAAGAGGAGGCAGAACACTTTGTACGGCTTTGTAGGGGCGAACAGCTTCGGGTATTTACGAGAAATACATTGTTATTTTTATTTGTGTCCTTAGTTCCATCGTAAAAGTAACGTTTAAACTACTTTACTCTCAAAGCCTCCAGTTTTGACTGCAGCACTGAAATGTAGACTGAAGCGAGATGGACCAGCTTATCTGTTGGTTTCGCCTTTAAAGGTGTTCTGATATTCATTTTGTTCTGACTAGATTGCCAGTTGTACGAGCAAAAATTTAAAGAATTAAAATACCATTTGTAATTGTAATCATAGGTTGAAGAACAAAGTCACGACCCGTATATAGTTATCGTGCACGATTTCATTACACAATCGCAAGCAGATGAAATCATCAACATAGGAAAGCCAAAGGTAAAAAATGCTTTGTATTGGTACAATTATTTTAGATGGTTAAATGAGACTAATAAGGAACGACAAATAGTTGAGAATTTGTGGATTAATTCGCAAAACTGGTAATCACAATGGACTGTGTGTGATTGAGAAAACATTCATTTTAGCAGCATAATGTATTAAGCAATTATACGACAATATAATGATAAAACGGTACTTGCCATCAGTTATTCAGATCTCGCCATCGACATCACCAGGACGAAGTAATGGATGTCGTTAGTCATAAACGAGTCAGTCAAAAGTTAGTCAGTTGCAATTTTTCAATCTCATGCTTGTTTTTTACCGTTTAAACGAAAGTAGTAGTATTTAGTTTAGTATGTAGTGTTTAATAAGCTTTATATGTATGGCAATTTAAGCAATAATTTGACAGTAAAGACAAAATACGCTTTTTGACTTTTAGACATGCAACTAGCAGTTGTCTTGGGATAAAATATCATGAAAACACTGGTTTTTTACTTGTCTTCGAACTTACCTTACGCTTTTACATTGTATTGAAAGAACTGTAACTTGACGGGGCTTGATATTTTTGATATTGTAATTAACTCTGGATTTGTATGATGATTTATGTACTTAGTTGCAATCGTCTGTGGCACGCACAAAAAATGGAACTTTTGTTAAAAGCAATGTTCGCACAAGTAAAACGTAAGTAAATTAAGCAATTTTATGTATGAGTATGTTAATGCTGTTTTTGTAAGTTAATTTCCAATTTGAGTAGAGTTATAGCTCTGTAAACTTAAGCATGTAGAGCTGTATTTTTGTGGTAGTAAACACGGGTCACGGGTGTTACACGTTTAGTATTCCTATTAAATTTTATTTCCTTATTTATACCACCTTTGGAGCTGATTGCCCTTGTATTGTTATAATATGGTACAGTGCATGGATCAAAGACTGGGAACATGAGATTATGGGGAAAGTCACCAGACGCGTGAATCTAGTCACTGGACTGAAGACAGTACAGCCAAAACAGGCTGAAGATTTTCAGGTAAGAATTTGACTGCCGGTTGGAAGCACGCCATATTGCCTTTAAATTGCCGGAAGTATGAGATGGAGATGATATTCGAATTATAATATTTAATTCAACCGGTAACTTTTAGATTGCTAACTATGGTCTTGGAGGTCTTTATGTTCCTCATACGGATCATTTGATGAACAATCCTGATAAGAGTATCTACACACCTTGGGAAAGATTTGTCGGTGATCGTATCGCTACTCTCATGATATATGTATGTGAACACCAGATCAAATAAGGCGATGCGGTTATATTCTAGAAATTTCAAAACAAGTAAAGAATAAACTTACTTTTTAGCTATCAGACGTGGATGCAGGAGGTGCTACTGTTTTCACCCGTGCAGGTGTTACCCTTTGGCCAAAGAAGGGTGCTGCGGCATTTTGGTGGAATCTAGATAAATCAGGTATCGGTGATGACAACACCAGGCACGGTGCTTGCTCCGTAATGCATGGCAACAAATGGGTTTCAAACAAATGGATTCGTTTTAACGAACAATTTGACACCGCGCCATGTGGACTACATCCATTGGACAAGCATAAACGTCCCTGATATGTAATGAGTTAATCGTATGAAATAAAATAGGTATATATGAACCATTTAAATGGTCTAAATGCTACTAGTCCTTAACTTTGAAGAACTGAAATGAAGAACGGTCGTATTGCAAGTAATGTAATCATACTCAAGGTCTCTTTATAAAATGTATGAAAAAATGCTGCTTACATATAGAATGGAGAACAATAAAATGAATGTTATACAAATTGAAAATAAAGTCCAAAATAAGCCAAATAAGCGTTTTTAAAAGTGTCCATCAGAAGAGCTCTTCAGCATTTTATCATTAATATTTTAAATCTTTTAATTGTTTCGTTGCTCGCATTAAGCTGGAAGAAAAATTGCAGTTTTCAAAAAACCACTTGTGTTACTCCGAAAACCAGAAAACACAAATCGTGTAAGGATATTACATGCATACATAAAACTACGCAACAGTACATAACATTTTAAATAGATAAGAATTTGAGGAATCTGAAAAACACATTTTGTAAAACTTAAGTGAAAGTAGATTATATTGTTACATTGTACATCAGATACTGTATTTATCTAATCACCCAAATAAAACTTGATCTATTGTAAACATTTCCCGACTCTATCATCACAACGTTGTTTTTAGTACATTAAAATTGCCCACTAACCGGAATTACTATTGATTTACTATATTTTAACGAGGCATGTGACTCAAATAAATATATAGTTTAATTTAAATACTTCTTTTCTGTTCCCATAAATTAGCTCAACATTCACAGTTAGATACGTATATACCACCAGAAGAGATACATAATATATAGTTCACTTAACGTTAACATTAAATATTTCTTGGCACTATAGACCTTGTAAGTTTTACAGAGAGACATCGAAGTGTTACTAGGGTTCTTGAAGACAACAAGTCCCACTGCATTGGTCATAACTCAAACCTTAATTATTTTGTAAGTATGATATTTACGTATATATGGTGGACAGTCGTAAATATTGATCCTTTTGTTTGGTTCCATACACAGACTCATACGCTTATTTCTATTAATAACACAAGTAAAAGGTACTAGTTTCAAAACTGTACGGTTCAAATTCCTTCGAACTATATATAATTTTATAATAAGTTACTTCCTAATACATTTTTTTGACTACGGTTGTTCTAAACATCTTTGAAGTGAAGTGTGCAAAATAGCTTATCTCAACATTGGACGATTACAAGTTATAAGCTTCCAGCTTTAATCATTACAGATTATATCTATCAATTTTGCAGTACATAATTTGTTTGATATGAACCTAAATGGCACAGCAAGACAAAACCGTGATATAAGATTCTTTTGGTGCCACAGTCAGTAGTGAGTTATCTAAAGAGATTGAAACTTAACGTGGGTGTTTTACTCGTCTGCTTTTTATGCACATGATTTGAGCACAGTCGTCGCAAGGAAGTTTAGAATTTTTATTCGTGCTGTTGGCATGGCGCAATTAATTTTGATTGCAAACTCCAAATGAAACCATGTACAGATTTCCAAAATCAAAAGTTTATTCATTAAGGAACCAAAAACATAACCTAACGTTCATAACTAACGAAATCAACAAAATGATTCCAAGCCGTTAGCTTAAAATCAACCGGACCATTTTACGTTCTATTTTCGAACTGAAAGGCTCTTAAACGAGTGTATTGTACTATATCGACCCACTCTAAATCTACATTCGATATAGATGCTTTCATTCATTATGTAAAACAATTACAATGTATGTGTCTAGGTGGTAATGACTATGCTACAAAGTATAACCCAAACCGCTGATTAAGCCACTTTTAGGCCTATTGCAGTCTACCCATTTTACATAATATGGCAAAGAAATGGACAATAACTATTGATAAGCTAGCCTAACTGAACGACAAATCAAAGGATCAGATAGGGAAATCAAAGGAGCTTCTGACATTTACCAGCACTACAAGCAGCAGATATCTAAGAGATGTTGGATGTGGGATCTTGTAAACAGCGCTACAAGCTGCTACGTTAATATAGGAATCTCAACTAAGGACTTGAGTATTAAGCTAATTATAGGTATCAATGCCATTTTATTACCATATCTTATTAGTTTTGCCACTGACGAGGATTGAACCCCATAGTGCCTATTTAGAGTAAATACCATACCACTCGACTAGGCTGCCCTTGGCTTAAAACAAGTACATAGGATCATCTTTAGGAAAAATCACACTTATCTCATGCTTTCTATCACTGTTGCAATTGAACAAAGGAACGTAACGTGGGGTTTGAAAAATTGACACATAGGTTTCGATGAAATAAATTACAGACAGGCTACTTTATACTTTGGTGAATGTTGCATACAATCTATATATATATATAGCTATAGGTTATTGTTTCAATAGACTTCTATGCTAGCTTTACAAGTTTTCGGTTTCCATGACACCGATTAAAGTTCGATTTAAAATTTACAGAGTGTGTAGTTAGTACTATATACATGGTTAATATACATTTAACTAATCTAAATCTTACTCTTGTCAAAGAATTAATGATATATTATTATAATAACCACCTCTACATTACTTGGCATGTAAAAATAGGCAGTACTTCGTAGTTAGTAAACGCAGACAAGCTTCGAACGCTTATGGAAATTCGGCAAGCAAGTAAAATATGCAGACTACGCCTAAGATTATTTCATTTGCTCAAAAAAAATATTTAAAAATTGTTTATCATGTAAGTTTTTTAAAAACAAGATTGTATGTAAAAGGAGCAGATGAAACAAGTGAAATGCAATGTGAAATGAAATAAAATGCTCCTTACAACTTACGTACGATTCAACAATATGGTGTAATCCTAAACACTACTTGAGGTACCAAAAATAATATGTCTAGTTTGATTATTTATCAAATCTCTGATAAGAAGTGGTGTTAGGTGGAAACAAATACTGCTATTCCATAATATAGCTTTCGTTGCAGGATAAACATTGTGCTTATATCCTTATATTATTCTGTGCATTCTCTTCGTCAAATTCCATTCAAAAATACATGAATGAATGAATGAATGAATGATTGAATGGGGAACACAGTAGTAGAACAACATGAATAAGTGTGTGGGGAGTGGGGAATATAGTAGTAGTAGTAGTAGTAGGGTCGTACGTATTAAGATGTAAGAGAGAACAAGTGCGTTATACGAGAGCGGGAAGGCGTATCCATGTGCTCAAGTGAGTTATGGGGGAGCCGGTAGGTTCCGCTGTCTGCTCGGTTTTCCACCAAAGCATTTACACTACCGTCCCTTTATTCTCAATCTCATCAAGTACACCTCATACTCCCCAACAATAAGCCACCTTCCTGCCCAACAATAAGCCACCTTCCTCTCCAACAATAAGCTACCTTCCTCCCCAACAATAAGCCACCTTCCTCCCCAACAATAAGCCACCTTCCTCCTCAACAGTAAGCCACCTTCTTCCTCAACAATAATCCACCCTCCCCATCAACAAATAAGTATCCCCATCAACAAATATGTATACCCATCAACAATTAAGTATCCCCATCTACAATTAAGTATCCACATCAACAATTAAGTATCCCCATCAACAATTAAGTATCCCCGTCAACAATTAAGTATCCCCGTCAACAATTAATTATCCGCATCAACAATTAAGTATCCCCATCAACAATTAAGTATCCCCGTCAACAATTAATTATCCGCATCAACAATTAAGTATCCCCATCAACAAGGAAGCACCCCGATCAACAAGGAAGCACCCCGATCAACGATTAAGAATCCCCATCAACAATTAAGTATCCTGGCTCCCATGTTAAATAAATGGCTCCCGTGTTAAATAAACGGCTCCCATGTTAAGTAATTTACTTCCATGTTAAATAAACGGCTCCCATGTTAAGTAATTTACTTCCATGTTAAATAAATGGCTCCCATGTTAAATAAATTAATTCCATGTTAAATAAATTACTCCCATGTTAAATAAATGGCTCCCATGTCAATTTAATGGGTCCTTCTAAATAAATGTTAATAACTTCCTCTTCAACAAATTAATCGAAATAAGGTATTCCCATCATTATTTCATCATTCGCTTATACACCTACTAGCGGAAAACGACTCCGCATTGTTTCATAATTTACAAAGTGTCCTGTTTTGAATTGTTCTGATTGTCCGTATTTTTGTATTTAGGTTTTTTCTGTTTCGTGTTTTTGCTATATTTTGGTATGCACTATGCACAGAATAATATAAGGATTTGTGCATACGGAGTATGCTGGGCTTCTAGGTATCTGATTAATCTAACTCCGCATGAAGAAACGTGCAATTTTTCACAGAAAATTAACTTCAAGTTGATTGATCCAATCTTGCGATTTGGCCGATTTACTTATGTTTGAAAAATAACCATGCCAATGTTAGAACTGGAAAGTAATGAACTAAACGGTGTAGCTAAAAGCTAGTTTTGATGCAGGTAATTATTTTCTATTTAGTGTTTCAAATTTTTTTCTTCTAATAAGTGGAAACATACAGTGGTCAAATAGTGTTTACTCAAGTTGGATACTTCCTCTACTATAGAGGTGACTAAATATAAATAGGAATAGCAGTAAGAGCAACATTCGAACTCCGATTGAGGTCTCTTTACAACATGATAACAACGCGATAGAAATAGAGTAAAATATTAGCTCATAGACCATCTTCTTCTAAAAAAGGCATACAAAATTTGAAATGGTATTGTATGAGTATTACGCACATGTTATTATTAGTATTATGAGTATTAAGTATGTTAGTTGTACCTGATTCCTCCAGTGGCTCTACAGGGTTTTGAATAAGTGTATTGTTATTTCCATTGACTCGAATAGGACGGTTGCCGTTATTTCCATTGTTAACAGGACTTGGAGTGCCTGTCTGAGCCCCTACAACAGGATCGCTGGATGATTCCATCTGCATAGTTTGAGGCGAGTCATTAGCCTGTCTGGAGCTTGACATATGAAGTACTGATGAACTTTCTCCTGTTGAACTTGGTCGATCTGTAGGAGAGCAGGGTTGGTGCTGATCGGATGTACTGAGTGTTGAGGGCATAAGCGGTTGAGGTGATGACTGTGGTGGCTGTGCCTGCGGTCCACTTGCACTCAATGTAACCAAGTTAGATGGCGGAGATAAAATTGGCAGCTGCGCTTCTGCCGACGATGGTGCTAGGATTGCATTTTCTAACCCAGAGACTGGACTATTGCTTGAAGATGAGTCACTTCGTCTTTGATTTTCAATTATCTAGTGAAACAGTAAAGGGCTGATTTTCGAAACAGCTTTTCTGTCTGCTATAAAGTTATTATTTAGATGAGAATTGAATAAAATACCTCATCAGCAATTTGTTCTCCAATTTTCCGGACAGGTACTTGAGTGTTAATCAGTCTCTGGATTTCTGTTCCTATTCCACTCCCACTGTTAGTGGTTCCTAGTGATGTTGTAAGAGAAAACAAAATTAATAATATTTTCCAGTATAAAAATTCCTTTTAACTTAGTGTTGTTAATAAAAGACTATTACCATTCAGAAATTCAAACTCTCCACTTTGGAATGCTTCTGACTTCACAGTAGTGTTTTCGTGCCCAATAATGTCAGCCCTATGCGTAGAAAGCAATAATAGACAACCCATTAATTCATATACTCCTGAATTAAATCATAGCACAAATTTCGTGCTATAGTTTATTTCTGAACACGGTTCTTTTTAAATCGGTACACATGCTCATGTTCATATTCGTACGCGGGGATGTGATGTTCTTTGTTTCGGGTATTTCCCACATTGTTCACGAGAATGTAAATGAGCTTTCAAAATAATGTAGCAGCACAAACTCAAAAAATTTAAACGTAAAAATATTGAGTACTGCGTTTCTTGTACTCAATATGCATTTTGAAAATGGTTTTTATGCTTGAAAACAAGAAATATCATGCTAAGCGCGTTACATCAAAATATCATATAATAAATATTTAAATTGAACAACCCATACCTTACTAGCACATTTTTCGCAATAATATACTCAATATCCTTCGTCCACGGGTTTCTGAATGCCTTCCAAGTGGATTGAAGTGGAATGTAGGTGCTATCGCGCGAGCGAAAACGGTAGACTTGAATTGACACGGTGTCCTTTGTCGTTAGAGCTGCCTTATGTGACTCCGCAACGGCAGGTATATCCTCGTGATGGTAATACTCGTAAATAGAAGTGCCCAAAAGCTCCTGTGGCAAAAATCCCACAACCAATGTTGCCCTACGTTTAAGGAAAACCGGATGTCATAACCCTTTTAAACAAAATGTTTTCCAAAATGCATAAAGGGTGACTTTATTACTGTAAAATGTGTGTACCTTTGATCCACAAAAACGAATTTGCCATCAATCGCGTGTCGAGTAATAAAAGATATTGGACGATATTTAATGGACGGTGATGGCACTGTGATTGATGGTAGGGTTCTTCCCACTGCGACCAGACATGATAAATTGCAAGGGTCTTCAGTTTCACTCTCTGTTTCTTCAAGACCAACTTTCGCCCACGATTTTAAATAGCCGGTGCAATGGATTACGACGTATTTACGCTCTGTAATGTGAGTACGTACACTAATTAGGGTAAACTTGTTATTTTGATGAAAGATCTTATAACTACAACTACAAGTCAACAGGAGCAGGAGGAGAGTTATGAATGGAGGGTAGTAGACTCTTCTATATGTTCAGCGATACATTCCTCATTATAAATGCAAATCTCATAATTAAATACCCAGCGATACATTCTTTTGTTCCAAGTCAACATTAGATGATGATGATTTCCCAGACGATACATTTGGTGCATTATATACAATTCTCATACGGAGAATCCAACGGACACATTTATTTTTTGGACCGGATCATGTCTCCTTACCACAAAAATTGATTGAAAGAGGGTGGTGGTCATTCGGGCATGCGCTAATGTGGCAGATGCATTTTGTTGGGAAAATCTGTTGGCTATTTTTGAGAAGTATGGGAATGTTTTGAAGGAAGTTACGTAGTAAATACGTATTTTATATATTATGTACAAAGTACATAAATTGTGGAGCCTTCACCAGAACTCCACTTTCCGCTGCAGTGCAGCTGCATTTTTTTAGTGCATTTACAGAGTAAATGCATATTTGTCAACAAGACTTTATTTTTCATGAAGCTCAACAATAGCTTTGACAATGAAAGGATTAGTGATTGGGAAGGGACCACTAATTGCTTTTTTCGTGAGAAACTCAATATGAAATATTGAGTATTGGAATTTTTGATGAGAAGAGCGAAGGGATATTTTTACCTGGGGAAGAGAGGATTAGTAAATTTGTCACCACATACTGTCCTGTATGTTGTATAGGCATTTTGACCAAAAATATCGTGTATATTTTACATGTTATTTTTTCTAGTTTTAACATGAAATAGAATATTTCATATTTTTTCAGAAGGTTAAGGCAGAGGTGCCTTAACATTTTCATATGTACATTTGTATGGACCCTTGAACTTATACTGAAATATTGCTATTTTCATGTCATTCTTTCTTTAACTACCAACATGGAAACGTTACGGCTAGTAAAGTGCCCGATTTGCCCCATTTTTGCGGGTAAATCTTTACATGATGTGTTATTACACATTGAAGAAAAGCACAAGTGTAGCTTATGCTATTTAAAGTATCATCTCTTTCCTAATAATAGGAAAGATTGTCTTAAAGCCCAAAAGGCGATTCAAGGAAAAACTTGCAAATTTTGTGAAAAAAAGTTTCTTACACTTAAAGATTGGCTTGCCCATCAAAAGTATCATCGTTGTAAAAAGTGTTCCAACTTGGAGTGTACCTGTCAAGGTGAGTAATTTATTAAATTTTTTTGAAGTTAGTAGTGTTAAAAAGGGTATTTTGTACCAAGTAGTATTCATTAGTAAGGGTTTATTCCCGAGTAGATTTTAAAGTGATATTATGTGCTATGTAGAGAATTAATGTGAAATTTTATTGTATTTTTATAGTTTTT
>JAHZNG010002942.1:0-11016 GCA_027744375.1 Orchesellides sinensis
AAAATATATGTAAATGGCATATTTGGATGATTATTTGAAGAAAAACATGTAAATGTTGTATTATGATGGTTATGTGAAGAAAAATATGTGAATGTTATATTTTTAAAATCAATTGTGGAAAAATATGTGGGTATTTACCTATAAGCATCTGCTTTCGCTGCTTCCATAGTATAACGTCTTACGTCAACTAGTTACATTTAGATTACCGAAATTCTTACACTAAAACGATTTGACTGGTAATACCTAACTTTAAAGAATCATAAAATATCGATTACCGTTACATACCTACATAAATACAAATCCTACCTTAAACACGTAACATGATTACATCCGTCAATCTAAAGCAAAATAACCAAAACCGTTTAGGTACTCTTCTTTCTAGTTAGGTAAAGAAAATCAGGCATTTTTTAAATTGATTTGGAGGTAGAAAGTCATTACTAGTATTCAAAAACCAATCTCGTAGATATCCCGTATTTAAAGTTTTTAAATCGAAGAAAATTAGGTTCTGAAACTCAGAAACAGATAAATTAATGCCTTCCAAGCTCAATAAATAGGCATATATGAATAAAGTTCAGGCATCATTCCCAACCATAGCCTCCACTTCAGTTGTAGCAATATTAAATTAAGTAACAGCGTTATCAAGTTTGTGTTTCATTTTATATTTCGGTTAGCAGTCCAAAATGACATCCGAACTTGTTAAACAGGCCTACATCCTAAATGAAATTGTATCATCTAAGCTATACTATCCGAAATATATTATCCGTTGGATGCCACAAATCGAACTATCTCACTATGAAACCTGTCACAGGACGCTAATTCCTTGGTATATTTCCTCACATGTAATTATGACAGCGTTAACTGTCTTCTGCCTCACCTACCAATTCATTCTTGTAAAACAAGGCGGTATATGGGATAACGACATGGAAGCCGAGGTATTGCCAATCTGGATGGTGCTAATATCCGTCCAAACCTACTCTGTCATGGCAAACATACTTTTACAAGTGACCGGAGCTGAGTCACTCCACTACCATAATTTGGTGACAAGTTTGAAAATCAAGCCTGTCCAGGGCACACCATCCAACGGAGAATTTCATTTCAGTATTGTTGTGTCAGGTATAAAAACTTTTGCGCAAAAACTATAAAGCACGTAAAGATTTTTAACGTATTTTTACATGGTTATATTTAGAATGCAAAAAAGTTTTAAAAGGAAAGGGAGCAGATGTTGTCGGTATCATGATGATAGCAGTAGTACTGGTTGCCTCCCTGATGCCATTTATTCTTGCGATGGCCTTCGGTTTACTAGGAACGGACTGTTTTTACTTCACAGCCCATCATATTGTGTATGGAAACCTGTGCTATGGGCAATATAAGAGCTGCAACAGTATTGGACTGCGTGGGATCACTACCTTAGTGGTCCTTATTGACGCCATGGAAGTCTGTAGAACTATGCGAGTGTTTTTAACATTTGTAGTTGGATTAACCCAAGCGACTAGAACGACTATCATATATATAGAGAACGCATCCCGGGTACACCTTGAGAAGTCATTAAAGGATTACTTTAAATTGTACTGGTCCCACTCACAACATGAAAGCAGTGGTGCTCTATTTATCGCGATGATGATTGTATGCACCTACTTGGTTTTGGTGGTAACAAGTTGTATTACCGTTTGTGGCTGGAGATATATACCGTTAAAATCGTATTGGGTGGCTCCTGTAACCTTTCTCATAGCTTTCTTTGTTTCAACTGCAATGTGGCTTTTTGTCACTTCCAGTTATGAGCTCAGTCTGAAAATGCTGGATAAGTGGAGAGTTCGGGTGGGGTCCGAAGTTATGAGGAGAGGAGAAAGGAGACGGGTGATTGAGTTGTTAAGACGGTTACCTCCCTTGGGTTTCAAATGTGGATCGTTTGGGACTCTAACGCATGAAAGTATGAAAAAATATCATACGAATTTGGTACTAGACATTGTAAATGCTATTTTGCTATTTGGTGTTCGTAATTGATAGTAATTGTTATTATTATACAAAACTGCTTAATAATTTAAGGTCATTTTGAATACAAAACGATATCAGTAAATTTATCCATTTGTTAACTAAATAGGCCAGTATATTGATGGCTTGGCTAAAATGCTATTTCAAACCATTCTACTTATCATGAAATCTATTTTTTTACTTTCTGAATTTTAATCACAATCTAAGTCAAAAGATTGCATGTTTACGAAAATGAAACTCACCTGTTAAGGTTTTATTCATAGCAATAAAGAATTTAGCCAACCTACTTTGTGCGTAGGTAGGCGAAATTGAAATAAAATCTAAGAGTATATGATATGCCTATGAAACTTAACAATGCCGGTGACATGGCATTATGGTTTATTCTAAAATTATCATTATCAATCTGTCAAGGATGAACTAAGTAAATATAAGAATCTCTTCGTTTTTTTAAATTAAGCACTAAAACAAAAGGTTTGCTGATAATCGTAAGATTGATTAAGGCGTGTCTATGAATAATTCCAGGCATGTTATACATACTGCTCCAATTAAATCCGCTTCAAACTGCTGAAATTCTTGTTTGAAACACAATTATAGGAAATGCTGCTAAAAGTTTGTTGGTTATCTAACTACGTTGAAAAATTGAATTTTAAATATACACATGGTCATACATATTCCAAACTGCCCACCTACAGATTTTACTTATGATTATACGCAAAATTAGATTTTTATTCTGGAAAAATAACTTCGTACAATTTTAGGCTGCAAAGTTGTTTGTCTTTCCTTAATAAAGCTTATGGGTTATCGAACTGCGATTGTTGTCTGTAGTGTTCAACTGGTGACCGAGTTATGAAACTTTGTAGAGTAATAACGGAACAAAACCAAACTTTTGTCAACTTAAAAAGGGTCAACGGAAAGGTCAACTTGTAGAAAAGGGGGGTTTGGTACATAAGTGATTTTGTTGATGGAAGATGATGTTATGAAAATGCTGGAGAGGTTGGTGCATATGTGTATATTACTGGATGTAGAGTAAATTGACCACAGCTAGATGACTGAAATAACTAGAAGTGTGAAACTTGGCTTGAATTTTGATACATAGTCAAACTTGGCTTGAATTTTGATACATAGTCAAACTTGGCTTTATCTTTGATTGTCAAATTGGGTAAAGTGAGATTTACGTGAGCGGAGATGCATAATGCACCGCAAAGCAATGTAATTTTGACTGAGAGCATTGAGCTAAGGTACACGGTGCCTATAGGCCAAAAACATACATTCATAAGTGAATTCATAGTACAACTTAAATGTGTAGCTTATACATACAATATTGATATGAATGATCTGCTTCTTAAACGAAATGTTAATAAGATCAGAATGAATATTTCTCTACATTATTACATGGAGCATACATATTTGTACATAAACCATTAAGAAGGAAATATCTCTTGACCAAAAAATCTACAGGAAAACATTAGTGCAACGTATGCAAACAAATAAAAAGGTCAAGAGTCATTAACATAATCTATAACAAATACGACAAAATTTTGGTTCAAACGGAAACATATTTTACACAAATAAAACAGAACAAAGTTCTGAACACAACTAATGTTTTCAAACGATTGTGGGATGACATTGAACAGCGTTTTAAAAGTTATGCTCAACTGATGCGTAGTTTTAAATCAAATGTTAAATCCCATAAAATGAATAAAGACAACGGACTACACATCAGCCCACTTTGGATTGAATTTTTGGATGAATTTCCTACTCCATAGATACACATCGTTATGGATAAATATCTACATTTAATTACAATCTGTATCTGTACCTAATTAATTTAATTTAAATACCATCAACATTTTTCACTTTCTTTGTTATTAATTCATATCCTGATGAAGGAAAAAGTTTTTCCGAAAGCTCGATATAGAGAACCGTACGATGGAACGTAGCTGACCTCTTCGGCAAAATAAAATACTAATTCGGTGTCATTTATTCGTTGTTGCAATTGGTTACGGTTACTATTATCGAGTAATTCAATTTATGTTATCCAACCCTGTCGGGTTAAATTGCCAAAAACTTCCCATTTTGAGCAGTAATTTGGAAACTTTTAATTGCAGTCATGTAAAATAAAACATTGCAATTAAGATGTGTGAGAAAAAAAATTGAATTCGACAAACAACCAGCACTTTTACATCAAAATAGACGTCCAAAGCGTCAGCTCTAATGCTAAATGAATGGTCTTTACAATTTTTAGACACCGAATTAGTTGTTGCCAAGCCCGCTTGAAAAGCGCTGGTGTCAATTTTTGACCCGCCACCTAGCGTGTTCCCATGTGTCTATAATAAACGTTTTTTTTATTCCACTTCAATTCCCGTTACAAAACTGTCAAAATCAAATGTTTTGTGAAAAAGTGTCACTAAAAATCCAAGTACTGCGATTGAGCTTTGTCATATACATAAAAGCATTGACGAGAAGGTAACAGTTTTCTAGATCGCTTGAAACGGTTAATTTTTTCATTTAAACCTACCTATTTTCTGGTAACCAACAAAACGACGGTTAATTTCATGCGTAATATTGCGGGTGGCTTACAGGGATATTCTCAAAGAAATTATTTGCGTTTAATTCCACATTGGAGTCTATACAAAGAACTCAAACCTCCCGAATGCCATCTTACAAACTTCTAATAAGAATTTTGTCACGTAATATTGTCACATACCATGATACCATCTCCTTATTAAGTTTTGATCAAAACCTTAACTGATTTCGAACCAGTCCCTTTTAATCCGACTTACCTAGCTAGAGTCTTAGCCTCAAGACCGGGAAACTAAATAGTTGGTAGCTAATCAACCTACGCATACCCAAAATGACAAACAAATTGACTCTCCAGGCGTATATCTTAAATGAAACAATATCCGCAAAACTCTTCTTTCCAAAATGCGTAGTAGCTGAAACAAGAAACTAGCCACGTAGCCCTTATACATTCCGTGGTACATTTCTTTATACCTAATCATGGCATTCCTAAGTGTCTTCTGTGGTGTATATCAAATCCATCTTTTGAAAGACGGTGGTCATTGGAATTACCAGATGGAAGCAGAAATCCTACCAATCTGGATGTTTGTAGCATCCCTACAAGTATTCGCTGTAATAGTCAATAGACAATTTTAGAAAAACATCCAAAAAAATTTTACGTTTANATTTTAGAAAAACATCCAAAAAAATTTTACGTTTACGTTGACTTATTTTTTACAAAGTAAAAATTTCAATGTAAAAAGTTGCTTTAGAAAAACGTAAAAATTACTTTGTTTTAAAGCTCGCGCCTAAGATTTTGGGGCAATGTGCACAAAATGATCATGGAAAGCAACGTAAAATCCACTACACGTAGGAGCGGCTGTTTAAGTCAAAAATACTTTACGTTTCGACTTTTTTACGTTGGTCATACTTTTGTATACTTTTGGTATACCTCTTACGTCAAAGTAAAGTAAAATCTGGTTTTGGATGTTTTTCTAAAATTCAGTAATATATTCATGGTATAAGGTATAATAATGATGGCTTCCACAAGTTCTGACAAAGTGATCATTTATACGTTTCCAAATACGCACAACACAAAATATTTAAGTTGTTCATGCAAATGCTTATGTAGGAAAAGATACGGTTTAGGATTTCTTAGTGCTATCAAAAACAATGAAATTCAAGTCACATGAGTCTTTTGGGAATTGTTTACTTTGATCAAAAAGCATTCTTCAAAGTTTGTTTGAAGAGCGTTGTTGCTTTGTTTACTTTTCCCAGGCTTTCTTGCCTAGTTCTCATAAGATTACCAAAATCCTCATTAAGCAGTAGAATGTGTGAAGTGGACTCCTTACTCGTTTGTTTGCTCAAGTGCCTCTTCGTTAATGTTTGGCCGGTCGTTTGATAGGATGGCTTACTCTTTCTTCTTGCTTGAAAGCTAACGATATTAATATTAAATTAATATAAAAGACAAACTGAAATAGTACTTCCAACTTGAAATTGTCTTCATGATTTTACGTTGGTAATGTATAAGTTGAGTATCATTATCATTGCAACAAAAACCAATACGGATGTGACTGTTGATAAGTCCAATACATATTGAGTATAAAATGTAATGACGAAATTAAGCAGAGGGGATGCATTTTGGAAATCACTGGAGTTGGTTTTTCTGAGAAGGATGTGGGGGTCACGTTGAAACGTTCTTATCAGTTGGCCATATGCTACATTATATAGTAATTCGTGTGCGAAGAAGGATGTACGTACAAAAATATGATATGAAAAATAATTTTTGAATGAAGTTAAAAAATGAAAGAAGTAGAAATGCGTAGTAAACGACGAGATGAAAAAATAATGAATCAGATTGATTAGTTTGAACATGCGTCAGCAGAAGCAGAGGAGTAATGCTTCGATCACTTGTGCCGGTGCTGATAAGTTGAAAGAAAAGAGAAAAATCATAGACCATGAGAGTAAGATAAATAACACATTTAAGGGCTTGCTTGCATGGTTTATATTCTGAAATGCTGTAGTTTATGGGTAAAAAATTGTTTGACGACCGGGATTTGCTTTACAGTTTTCCATCAATAGAAAGCATAGCTTGAAATAATTCACAATCTTTCTTGGAATACATGATCGCTTAACAGAATATTATAAAATTAGAAATGCATAAAGGTTTGTTGAGGAACTACCTTTAAAAGGTTAACCTTTTAATGCCGTTTTAACCTGTATTCAAATCTAATTCATAACGTCTGGAAAAAAGTCAGTCAAAATAGAGTACTTTGGACAGTTGACCGAATGCTAAGTGATGTGATAAATGATGAATAGCTGTAATAAGGCTTGTCGTTAAAGGTCGACCATGCCTCGTGCTCATGTAACTGCTACTGACTGGATTTCATCAGATTCAAAAGTGGATTTTAACACAACCTGCTATTACCAATTTCGCATTAGTTGTCGGCAAGCCCGTCAAAGGTCTAAAGGTGATGCAAATGCAAATAAATTAAGATGGCTGTGATTTATTTCTGCACCTTCGGGCATTGATTCGTCTGTCTTCCTAAGTAGTTTCCTTGACTGATACAAAAAAATGTGTGTGTACAATTAAAAGATCGGCTATATGTCAAGCTTGCACTTTTCTTAGAATTGGGAATCCATAATCTATCACGTGAACAAATGAAAGCCGAATTGTAAAACATGATGAAACTGTTGTGGTGGTTTTCTTGTGTAAATATAGCTTATCAGTCCGAAGTCTAGTCTTCAAACTCATTTATTTTTATACATGGCCGTGTCTACGATTAAGATACAAGATTGGTTCAATTAGGAATCTGGGCGATTTCATAAAAAGTTCCAATTATGCAGAAAGACAGACTTTTATTATGCATCAGAAGATACTTTGGGGAAACGAAGGCAAATAGATAGTAGATAATGCATTTATAGTGTCGTGCTTTTTAGATAAGAATTCTTTCGAGCAATCTTGGATATAGTTGTCTCGCGAATCTATGGAAGTATGTATATAACTTACATAAAAAAGTATGCACAATGAAGGAACATTACTCAAGTAAAATATTATTTTTGGACAAGTGAGATCTTATTTTCAAAAACGATAAATAATTTTTTAATTTGAGTTACAAGCGATTGTTTCTTACAGCTAGAACTACTTAATCACATAAACAGTGGTTGTATTGTCGATAAAGTGCGATTATTATTCAATATTTGAGAGTACATCTTCATAATAGAATAACATTACTTACAACGGTAGTAGTGGTACTTAATTTGAATGCATTAATTCTCACAAATAAATTGCATACACGCAGGTGGCATAAGTATCTTTTCACGAAGGAGAAAGTATGCGTGTTACATAAATGCAGCAATTACAAAGCTACATAAAATATTTTAGCGTACGCTTCAATAATAACTAGACTACATAACTACTATTTACATCACATCAATAAGGCTGACTCAGGAGATTGTGACTGCTTGATTTATGATGATTGCATATCAGCTACTCCCTTATACAAACCTATTGACTGGATTGATTGTCTCCGGCTTTCTTGAAAGTGATAAGGCAGTGGCAGAAACAAACTCTTGCCTAACCTATCCAAAACTTAACGGCTATTTTGGGCTTGATAAAAAAATGCAGCGCAAAAATAATAACATATATACTTAAATTACATATATAGTAAGTACGTGTACAAGATTGCCTATCGATTTAATGCACGTCTCATCAACCACATCGAAAGGTTAGATTAAACAAGTGACTTGTCGACATTAGCTTAACTCGTCTTATATATAAAATATGATTGTCTGGAACGCGTTCTTGGATCTAACATTGCAGATCTGTATGTTTCTTAAAGATATTTAAAAAATTGTAGATTGGCTAGCAGATCTTGTGTAAAGTCTATATATTTCTATTTAAGTGCACATTTTCCAAAGGCTAATTACTATTTTACAGTTAAATACAAGAAAGACAAGAGTACTTATTGCGATATAAAACCCCAACAAATAATGCTATTAAAAGTAAATCCTACTCTAATTTATCTTTACCTACCTACAATTCATTGAAAGACTACAATGGTTCCGCTTTTTGGATTTAAAAAAGGAATTTTCACTAGCTCAGAAAAGTAGCAACCGATGGACTACATGTCACTAGGACAAAAACAACTACTACTCTTAAATAACGTTTAAAAATGAAATGGCGAACTTTACCACGGTCTCCACACATTCTCAGACAGATTTAGAGGCTCATCTGGATAAGGTGATTTGGTGCATAGAGATACTGGTTGTGGTCCACCATGTACAGCGGATGCCATATGAGCAGCGAAAGGATGATTCAGATGAGCAGGTGGAATTGGGCTAAGGCTGCCAGCAGATGAGACAGAAGAAGCTGGTGAGCTCTGAGATCCTGTAGAACCTGAGGAGCCAGGTATGTAGGCGTACAACTTTGCATTTGGATGATGACCGTTACTGCTCTGATTTGGTGAGTTAATTGGTGACGATGGAGGTGTGTATGTGGTCAAGATATTTAGACCATGTCCACTTCCCCCGCTAACCACAGGAGTTGCTCCCATCGGACTCATCAATGAAGCAGGAACAATTGGTGCTGGGTAGCCAGGTGATAGCTGAGGGGCTCCTTGTTGCTGTTGTTGAATCATTTGGTGATGAATTTGAGCAGATGACTCCAAATGACGAATGCACTGCTCCAAATGTCCGACAAGTCTTGAGTTCACTGTCATATCCACCGGTCCAGCTCCAGTGGGATTAGTCACAGATGTAATGTACTTTGACACTTCGTTCGCACAGTGAACAAATCCTGCGCGAAAACGCTCACCAGCACTAGATTCACTTATTTGCTGACTCCACACAGGAAAAAAGTAATAAAGAAGAATATTAATGTAACTGGAAGACGATTTCCTTTGCTTTGTGATAAGAAGCTAAACTGGGGCAGGGTGAGATGTAAAAGTCACAGGTGTCCACCTGTTGCACCCCTACAACTATGGCACGTGTGGCTCTACTTTGCTTCACAAGATTTGTTTCTAGCAAACTTGTTTCTTTCTGCCCCTACTTAGCTCTCTTCAAGAATTGATTCTAAATAATAACTTTTCTTTTTATTTTAGCCTTTTACTCAACCCTTCTATTTCAAACCTACTTCAGAGAAAGTAACAAAGAGTTTTTTTTAGAAATGTTGCTTACCTTTCGGTATTGATATGTCCGAGAAATAGGTTGTTCCTCTTGTGCCACTACTGCTGCCATTGTGAATTGTTGATTGTTGTAAACGTACACAAATTAAAGATAAAAGATTGCAAAATGATTTTTTAAAGGCACTTTGTAATATCTTTAGGTGATTGTCAACCGCATATAAATGTGATTGAAAAAAAGTTATACACAAAACTGCGTGTGTATTCTCTAGCAAAGGTAGATTGAGAGTGAGCTCTGTTTTTCCTTTTACTCTTGTATTATTGCACTCCCAGTTTGAGCTGTTGAGATTTGTGTGAGTGTAATGTAATGCGAGAGGGTTGCTCTGGCTGTGCTCTCAGCTCACGAGTCAAAGCATGAATGACTGGCGACAGAGTAATTTCTCAGTGCTAAAAGGGCGAGAGGGTGGCTTCTGACTATTACTGCTGTGCCGCTGGATTCCCATGGTCTGCCTTGTTGTTTTGTGGCAGTTATGGTTATGCAGTACTCATACGGTCATACCACAGGTCTAACAACAGGCTTGTTATTAATCTCCTTGTATATTTACGTTCTCGGTAGTATATCCGTAGTATCTGAGTCAGGCTTTTGCTCTATGTAAATGGGATACAAATCCACGTAATAAATTGAGTACAACCACCCAGTATTAAAAAGGACAAGAGCCAAGGCTACTCCTAGTTACTTTCTACATTTCCACAACAATTTACATGCAGGCTGAACTATATGGGTTGATATCTATACATAGGCAATAGTGATAGTAGTATCAATAATAATAATTTCTTATGAACGCATTACTGGTAATGGTAATGCCGAATTCTAACTGCCTTCTGACACTGATAGCCCAGTGTGATCCTTTTCGTTACTTATGGATGACCATTTACATGCTTAAGTATATGAATATTCCAATATTTTTCATTATGTGACGATGCCCTGTTTTATGCTCTAAATGCTTTTATTGCACGTATGTATGCGTATTTACATAGGTATGCATAATATGAAACATACCTATATTTAAAATTTAATCCGGCGACAGCTCAGTTTAGTTTCTTTTTGTTAAAAGTGATTTTACATAAGATTAGTCTCATAGGACTATTTTGAGCACTCAAGCAAACATACATAATCTTATTACGTACATGTTGGCCCTATCGAAATCACCTAGTTATTACAATACCGCAGAGAATTCGGAATAAATATAACAGCAACTATGTACGTTTTGACTTTTAAATTGGATGAGGACTGAAATGTGCGCATAATTTACCTGTAAATTAAGTTTAAACATTTTGCTGCTGTTAGCGTTGGTACGTTACATCATGCGGACTTGAACAACAATTTGGACGCGTATGAAACTGT
>JAHZNG010002943.1:0-11337 GCA_027744375.1 Orchesellides sinensis
CACAGACATATCCTTATCCTATAGTCACAATTTCATAATTTGCATAAATATCCTTGAATCCTAGAATTAGAATCCTTGTATATGAATACACTATAGTACAAATACAAGCAAGCGGATCCTATTGCCGTGTATGTAAGTTACAGATGGGCATATATACCGATCGGGCCTTTTAGTAGTTGCTAAACGCTAAAGGAACGAAAGGAATAATTGGGGTAGTTTGTATAAACATAAGTCGTACCTTTATTCGTATGTTCATGATTTGGTTACTCGTTGACAATTTTTTTAATTTAGAAGAAAAACGTAATCACTGTCGTGTTGTAGTACATAGTTGTAGTTATGCCTATTGTTGAGTTTGAAAGTAATTAATTAAATTAGTTATTTAATTTAATTTAAATTATTTGCCTGATTTATGGATTTACTTCAAAAATTGTAAGAATGATAGAGACACACGTGGTAATTGTCACAATATAATTTAAAATTATTCTTGTTGTAATATAATCAATGAATATATGTATATCGATTGACGACTGATTAAGTATTGTTTTTAACTTTTATAACAGAGGTTTTCTGTTACTAGAAATTGAAGATATTTATTGTATTGACCACTGGAACCAAAACGATGGAGTCCTTGTACGACTTAGGATCGACTTCAGCTAGGACCGCTCAAACGCTTCCATGCCGGGATTGGAAGACGACTCCACTGTCTGAATATTTGGAGAAGCAGGAGAAGGGATCGGAAATGGGGACTGGAATTAGGAAGTGGGCTTTGCCCTGTAGTTCTGAGCACAGAGTCGGGATCGATTTTGGGACTAGTTTGAAACAGAAGGTAAGTGGAAGTTTGATGGGAGGTTGGAAAGAATAATTGAGAGGATTGAGTTATTGAATAACTGTAATTAATCTGGTTTACGGTTTAGATTCTAAGGAGGTACTGGAAGCGAGAGGGCTTTGGAAGTAGCGCGGATTCGGTGTCGTCCGTTGTTAGAGATGGAGTGAGCCTTAAGAAAGGGAGTTCGTATGATGTTCCAGACTATGTGGTGAAGGAGCGTATTCATAAGTTTTTGAATTATTCGGAAGACAGTATTACCAGTGACGTGGAGGGAACTAAGAGGAGATTGGAAGAGCAAAGGGACGAGAATTTAATGAAAATTTGGAGTAGTAGTGAAATGTCTGCGTTTTTCAGCGATTTAATGGAAGATTCGAGTCGCCAGTATGTGACTTTAGAAGGACGCCCTTGCTCCAAGCAAATGTTGATGGAATTGATTTACAAATTTTGTAATTTGAAGGATTCCACAAGTGGAACAAGTAATTAACACGTTATTTAGTAATCTGGCTGGAAAAGAGAAAATGTAATAACTTGGGTAAAATGTAAAATCACGAAATGATTTAAACTGAACACTTTTTTCAGAATTTTGTGCGGTCAATTCGTCAACGCAGACTACAATTGAAAGTACATTGACTCCAGTCCCTACTACAGTCTCTACCGAGTGTCAGAGTGTTCCAGACAGTTGTGATAAAGCGACATGTACTTCTGTCGACAACGTAATGCTAGAAACGACAAATGCCGGTGCAACTGTTTCCAATCAGGTCAAAATTGTGTCGGATGTCCAGCCTAATAATCAACCGTTGCCGTCTCTTCTCAGTACTCCTCCTGCACCTCAGAATTTCACTAGTAATAGTTACCAGTCATATCCCTCTCATTATTACAATCAGAGCATGACCAACAATTTCCTGAATGCTCGCAAGTTTGAGCAGGTTGGTATAATTGAGCTAAATTTTAATGTTTGTACTTATGTTAATTAAATTAATGAATCATTACCTCATCCTAACAATTAGGCGAAGAATTGGCAACCTCAGACGGATGACCAAATCCATTTATTCGAACAGACTAAGTTGGACATGTATAATGTTTTGTTAGTTGCTAAAGGCTGTGCCCTCAAGTATTTAAAACGTAAGTTTACAAACATTGATATATTATCTATCAAATTAAGCCATGAATAGTGTTAAAAAGTTTGTTGTACCCACTACTACAATTTTCCGGTTTGTTCGTCTGTGTTATTTATATTTATACAGGACAGTTTTATCTTGTAACTCAGGAAAATCTAAATTTTGAGAAAATGGGATTACCAGACCTAAGAACGTTGTTGGTTCAGATGAAGGACTTCATTGTCTTAAAACGGCAGCGATATACCGGCGAATACTTTGTGTTTGTAAGCATGCAATATAAGAAATAAGAATAACAAAGAGCATTTTTTGTTATACCTTTAGATTTTAGAAAATGTGACTAAAATATTAAAACTTAAATGTAAAATACGTCTTCTATTTTTGTAAACATACTTTTAAACAATTTCAGCCTAACCTGCAGAAACTAAATAACGAGTTTGAAACGGGTGCCCACATCGCGGAACTTGTTGCTGAGCAGAGAAATAAGGATTTGGTGCCCTTGCCTGACCAGTCGCTCCTAGTAGAGTGCGATGTATGTATCGATTACTTTATATGTATATTTTTCATTTATGACTTACAACTTACAACGTTTTTCATTCACATTTATAGATTAGTGAATTGTTCATCGAAGAAAATCGTTACACACCGTATTACAATTTGCAGCAGACTACGTACAGTCGGTCAGCAGCTGATCCTAATTGGAGAGTAAATGGAAATTATTTGAGCAATTATCATAATAACGGATTGTATCAAAATTTTGGGGGAATCAATGGGAGTTCATATATTAATTATCAACAAGAGCAGCTGCGGAAATATCAAATGCAAATGTATTATGGATTACTTAATCAGTATGGAAATAATCCCATGCAGCAGTACAATTATTTGTACAATTCACAACAGTACCATAAATGAGACTACTTGCAATGGTTCCAATACTCTTAAAACAGGTCAAATCAAGTTGACTTAGTTTTATAAGTTACACTGGATCAATTGAATGCGAAGAATATTAGTTTGAGTTAGGTATTCAGTTATTGGGTCCAATTTAGTCCAAATACAGTGGTTAACAGTTTCTGCCGGTTTTCAGTCTTATCGTTATTTATTTAGGTTTCTGTAATTTAATCTATCAACCTAAATACTACAATCGTCTTAATCTTACTTTTATCAATAGTACATTACATAAATAATTTAAATAAATCCCAGTGAATACTTTTTGTAGTAGGATTTACTATTTTGTATTTTTCTATTTAGGTAGTAGTATAATTATTATACGGCTAACAGAACAAAAAAGAATCAACAAAAATACGAGTTTTCAATGAAACACGATTTGCGAAAACAATGATGAGATAACGCATGTGGTGGTGGAAAGGTGTGAAAATGTGATTCTCTCTTAAAAAGTACTCTTCCTTAAGCCTTCTTAGAAAATCTAGATCTCATTCGTCCGCTAATTTTCATTACTCTGACAGATGTAGATGAGGACGTGGATACGCGTGTTTCGGTAATAATTTTCTTTGGCGGGTGAGTGGTAGTAGTTTGTGTCCCTAAAATTCCCAGATAAGGAATTATGTATGTTAATCAAAATTACAATTCAGTATATATCAAGTATACAATATGCTCAACTCACCTGGCACAGTAATGATGGGAAGCGAAACGTTAAGCCATTCCACTGATCTAGTGAGAGGTGCAAAACAGTAAACACGTACTATATCCGCTTCAACGTTCATTTGCAGTAACGGCCCGTAGCTGTTGACATCCTGTATAGAAGCTGAATTACATAAGTGATAAATTGATTAGGTGCTGTAGGTTATTTTATGTCAGAGGTAAAACATTGTTCATTTGTTTATGTTAAAAACTATACATTCATCAGCTAAGTGAAGGGATCCATCTTTTTTCTCATACGCAAACAACAAATTGGTTGAGAAAAAGAATAAGCTTCCCAAACACTGAATGCTAACGCGATTCCCTTTCTGACCTAGTGATACGATCTTTAAGATTTGCTCAGTTGGAGGGTGAACTTCACGATCGTACATAACTGTAGGTATAAAATAAAATAAACTTTCATTCGCAATCCTATGATTCTCATAGAGTCTGTCAAGCTGTATAAACGTTAACTTCATACTTACTGACATCGTTGTTATCGACATTTGAAGTAATAAATGAAGTTCTACTGTATTTTCCTACGCTGCACTTCATTACATGACTTGGAATGTCTTGAGATAAATCAACTGCCGTGCATCCTCTAGGGGCATCAGTGAATTTTGGAGGAAACGCGTAATCACACCTTCCCGTTTTGAAGCAATGCTGTTTAATGCTGCAATCAGTGTCAGTCTCACACCTTGCAAATTCATGACGTGGTGTCAGACCTGATTTTGTGCAACATAGTAACCTTTTCTGATCCTTTTCGAAGGATATGATGGTATCATCAGGGCCAAAGCTAGAATATTCCCACGAATGCAGCACCCTTCGTGTTTTCGTAGAAATGCAATTAATCTTGAAGTAGTTTGATATAGAGTATAATGGCACGTGAGACGATATACGTAAAACGGCAATGTGAGGGAATATGTCCGCCGGATTTTCAAGGTGATGAATTGTGCCAAAGTTTATGGTGTTTGGGAAGTCGAAAGAAATCGGCTCCTTTGCCTTGCACATGAATGTATGATTTGAAAAGTTTTCCATGTGCACAAAGTCAGTGTGCGGGTATACTCTCACAATATCAACTAAAATTAAATTTGTTCATGATTAGATTAAAATGAAAATTGGTCAGTTAGACTATATATTATGAGTACGTGGCTGTACATAACAGTATTTGTATTACTGACTTTTTGGTTGAAGTAGATCGATTTTCCATCCACTATCCATTCCATTAGTTCTGCATTTGTAAGAACCCCAAGGGTCTGGAATATCTGATGGGCGAAAAATAAAACCAATAGCTGGATCATAATAAATGTGGTTGTTAGAGCTAAGGTTGATCGTCTGGCCCTGTAAAACAAGATCAGTTAGTTACTTTTTATGAATTAACATACATAATGTCGAGGTAAAACATATCTAGTGAAAAACTGTCATTCACACTTGCAAAGCGTCACGAAGTAAATAAATTTCAACGAACTTACGGAATGTTCAATTTTATGAAGCTCAATTTTTGCTCTAGGATCGGTTGTAGCGCATGGAAGAATCACGGCAGCGTCTATGTCTTCTGCTTCAACAATACGATTATCCATGGACGGAAACCCAAATTCTCCTTGTGTAAAAGAAAAAAGTATGAACATTTATTTGAAAACGCATGTTTTACCGTTATTAAATCATAAAAATGTTGGTTAGTAAGCTTAAATGTTTATAACATGTACCGACGAAGTAAAGATGAAATCCAACACGTATGTCTGGCTTATGGACGCTCCGACAAAAATATGAACCTGTTTGCTGTTCATTAAATCTTTCTTGAAACAAGACCACTATGTTAGAATGGCCGTACGTAGATGGGTCATGGAAGTCTCCAAATGTTCGTATTTGTGTAGTGTATAATCGAGGGGCCTTTACATACATAACAAGTTAGAAATTACATGTATGCAGTGAATTCATGAAAATCTTACATGCTTTAATTTAAAATAACCATCTCACTCACCCCATCCCCGTTTTCAAAAACCCACTCCACAGGATAAGAGGAATTACATGCAAGAACGACATGATTGTAATGCGTCCCATTATGGAGCATATCCTCAGTTATGATTATTTCTCCAGAACTGCTAACATTCAATGGAACGGTATCCTCTGTATCTCCTCTAGTCAGAAATATTTCTGCTACCGGAGGCACACTGAATAATGAAGGATACTTCTCCACAAAGCTTGCATCACTAGAGTTTTCGATTGCATTTTGGTCTATCGTAAAATCCTTATCTGAACCAAGGAAAGACTCTGAAACACAGGGATGTAGTATCAGAAGAACAACCACAATGCACTGATATAACCTCTCACATGTATACACTTCCATTTTCACTAAAAAATCCTGGTCCGTATTATCCCTAAAAATTACATACCCAGAACATTCCGAGTTTTGTATTTTTGAACACTTCAGTAAGTTTTTGAAGCTAAGTTTTTTAATTTTGTTATATCATGGTGTAATGTAGTATGAATTTCCGAAGGTGGCTAGTTTACGGAGGAGCGCTTTACATACTCTGATGCAAATTGGCAAATGAGTCTGGACTACATTCACAAGTGATTCTATAGCGAATCTTCAACTGTCAGAATGCCTTATACGTATGACCACATTGGTCATTCGACTCATGTTGTAATATTGCAACAAAAAAGGAACAGAGGAAGCAGCCTTACGGCACATTAAGGGTCTGTAGATAAGATAACCATTGAGGAAAACAAGAAAAATTGTGACTGACGGTTGTGGGAGCCTTTTAAGGTCACTCTTGCTTTCTATGTATCTTGATGTTAAATTATAAAAAGCTTTTCCTTGCCGTGCAGAGAGCTTATCATCATGGTGCAATTAAAGGTTTAAGTAGGTAACAGGCATCACTCTTACTATTGCTTTAGATGGTAGGTAACGTGTGTGTTTGTGTATGCATCTCTAATCTGGTCGACTTACATGTTGTCGCTGTTTTTATTGTTAGCTAACCGTACTGTACACTATTATATAATGATAAGTAAGTCACGATAAGTAAATATAGCGTAAATATAACATGACGTGCTTGTTATATGACTTACATTTTCATGAAGCGTGGGAACTCAGGACCTGCTTTGGTAGTATTGTAACTTGTAACCCTTTCGGAAGCACTAGTTTTTCATCTTTGTACTGCCAACTGCATTTGTATGAAACTTAAGCAGCGGAGCATTCACAGCATATCATCATACATCTAATTTACCTACCTAATCTACCTACTTTAATTGTTATTTAGTTCTCATAAAGTTTGATCCTCTCCATTAAGGTTCATTTTCAGATTTGCATACAGTCGATATGGTCAGGCTACGGAATATAGAATTCTTTGAGAGCGCAATACGGCACACAAAAGCGGTATGATTTCAAGAGATGATGAGATTTCAATGAATGTTTAAACTTTAGTTAAAAACATATTAGTTATGTATAGTGCGTATATTTTTTAATACAATTATTTAAGAATCNTGATTTCAAGAGATGATGAGATTTCAATGAATGTTTAAACTTTAGTTAAAAACATATTAGTTATGTATAGTGCGTATATTTTTTAATACAATTATTTAAGAATCGCTTCATTTTTAATCTTTTTATTCATAGGAAATACAGCCTTGCAAGTAAAACAAGCGAGAACTTCGGTCATGAGAAGGGCTTTGAATTTTATTGACTGAGCTAAAAGAGCTAGAAATTCATCGGTATTAATTGGTCATTTGTATAGATTCATAATTGTTCCTTTCACAATTCAACGTTAATTTTGATTATACAGGGCTACATTCTCCGGACCAAAGTTCTTCACTGTTTCCATTTCCATTCATATTAATTAGCAATAGTTTAATTGAGCTATAGTATGCTATGAGAGCCAAGTTATGTTTTAGTATGTATACATATTTATGCAAGAAATACAAAAACTTGCCAATTGATCGATTAGACAGAAAATATAATACTACGTAGCAGCCTGTTAATTAAAACTAGAAAGGTCATTCCCAAGACCGTAAGCGTCGCGAACTGAAACCACTTAAGAGCAACAGTTTGATATTGAAAAAGTGTCCTTAGAAGGCATCTAAACTTATATACCTACACAAAGAAAAAGTATTGTGTGAGAGTAAGCTGCTATGTGATTCCCAGTATCCCAGTCTCTACGCACAACGCTCCGTACTCTTTCTTAAATGCTGATTCCTGTCACTTACAAAGGTTTATAGTTAGGTATAATTACACTGTACAAGTTATTTATGCAGATGTTTCTTAAGCATACGGAGTTCCTTAAACTTAGATAGGTTAAACTTAGATTTTACATAACGTGTGCTCTAGAACTGTTACGAACAAATAGTCAAGTAAATAATTCAATTATCTTTTATATAATTATTCTAATTCGATTTGATGTAATACATTTATTGTATATAAAAAATTATACATAAAGACTGGCAAAACATTGAGTTAGCTAACAGTTTTGAGGGGGCTGATATATACATGTGACAGAATAACAAAAATGAAAGTAAACTTATACCGTAGTTTGGTCAGAAATGAAATTAAACAAAGGATTTAATTCCATTAAAAGTGAACGAGGGACTAAAAGATAGAATGGATAAAAGACATGGAATAAAGCAATGAGTAAGTTGTATACAATAAAGCTGAATAAACCAGTTTAGCTATAAACAATGTATGATTAAACCTTCTCATCTCTTTAGCTTAGCTTTCGTCGCCGTCATCTTCTTCACTATTAGAATCTTCATTATCATCTACATCCATCGAATCCTCATTAGTTTCAAGAGGTGACGACGAGTCTCGTCGTGTGTTAAGTCCAGACAGCATAGCTTCACCTATTTCCACCTCATCATCAGACGATGTTATTAAACCTTCGTCTTCAATAATTTGTGATTTGATTTCTTCTCCGTTTAAATCCCGATGTTTCAATGAACCCATCCAAAAAGCATTAGCTGCGCCATGAACACCTAGCACTTCTCGAACCCTAAAAACCAGAGTTTCTAGAACCCGTTTGACAAGTGGGACTGACTTCATCAGTTGTAGATCCGTATTTTTCTGGTAATAACAACAAAACTTTGTTTTACTTACTTTTTCTTAAAAATACAGAAACCTTTGAACCTCATGTTATGTTACAGTAATTATTTACCTTAGAATGCTCACAAATATGTTGTATGGTTCGACATGGAACTTGTAGTGATTTGCAAAATAACTGGGCCTTTGCTTGCTCACGTTTCCAGAATTCTGGCAATAATTCTGCTCCTCCGCTAATGAATGCCTCTAAAAACATTCTACAGTTCTAAAAACACAAAACAAAACAATCATTAACAATACTATGCGTTAGAATAGTCATGAGCAAAATGAGTATAACATCAGCAACTAAGTACCTTCAAAAGCGAAACCAAAATTAAGTTTCTGGGAGAATCCTTCGTTACAGCAACCAGCTCTTTGAATACATCCACAGCTGCAACCCATTCTTCAATAGAATCTTCAAAGTCGCCTCTTCTTCGTAACTTTATATATAAAAACCATTAAAAATACCTTAATATTCGTCTTTGACGCTAATTATACGTCCCTAAAATTCTTTTCTAAATTAAAATACATGAATTAATTATTAACTAACGTTCTTATAAGCATACTGAGAAAGACCAGCGAGCATTGCAGTATACCAAGTGTGGAAATTCGTCTCAGTGCACGATTTGTATACAGCCGGGTTAGGTGGCCTTTCTTTAGTATCGGATTCTTCCTCAAATGTAAGCAGTTTTGAGGCCAAATGTTTAATGACTTTAATTGATGAGGGTGTAGAACCAAGCCAAATTTTTAAAAATCCGTCAACTATAGATGAAGGAAGCCTCCACTCACGTTTCAGGTATGATTTTACAGCTTCATCTGCGGTAAAAATGACGTAGTTGATGAGTTAGAACTAGGTTTAAGCATCTTAAATTAATTCATAAGATTTAGTAAAATAGATACCTATAATTAACACTACAGCTTACCTATGGCCTGCTTAATTTCTGCGTTTCCATCCAATAAATCATGTAGATTTTTTAACAGCTTCACATGATCCAAAGCCGTAGAAGGATCTTTGATAGTTATAACTAATCCGCCTAAATACGTCGCTACATTAGCCATCACCTCAACTTGAGAGGATAAAGCATCATCCCCCGAGTTGCTGACTTGAAGGGCTAATACTTTTACGGACCTCGTTATCATAACTTCTTTCTTATCTTTGTCAAGTTTTTGAATAGCATCGAAATATGAAGACATAATGCCAATAAGAAGCCGAAGGCAGCATTCCAATTTCATTTGATGTTCCGTACTAACGGCTACTTCATTTTCCTAAAAATCAATTTATAAATGAATATGGGTAATTATAAGCCTATTGTTAAGTAAAGATAACAAAGATTTACTAATAGCACTAGGAACGGAAAATGCTAAATTATTACTTCATTGTAACCTAAGATAGAGTTAATGTGCACACACAGGTACCGAAGTAGCCTCTTCACGGATAATATGTCCAACCTTAATCCATCATCTTGTGCTTGTTGCTTTAGTTCAGTCAGCAACAATGCTAGAGTTTCCGGATTAAACTTCTCTACTTTTACAAGAACATTAGGATTCTGACTCGCTGCTGATAGGTTCATCAAAATTCCACTGAAGTCCACGTTGTCGTCAGAATCTGAACAATTTAGTGGAAAACGGAGCAGCTGGAAAACACGGCTGTCAAACTTTCGTATGTTTGGTAGAATTTTTTTAGGCTGAATCTCTTCATCAAGGCTAACTTTTGGTATAGAAGTCTTTTTAGGAACTGGAGGAGCAATCAGATTTTCATCGGCTTCACTTTCAGAGTCAAATACTTCTATCCTTGCTTTTTTTGAGGACTTCTTTGGTACTTTGTTCTTCACTGGCTTTGTGGTTTTATTTTCCTTGATCGATTTAAATGCTATGAAATTGATTGGGAACAGATTAATAAATAATTCAAATTCAAACATGTTAAACATGCTGGTAAAACTTAACAACGGACAAAAAGCGTTCTAACCATTTAAACCGGAAGGTCCTGCTCCATCCCTTGAAGAGCCAATTGTTTTTTCAGCAGCATACGCGAAGGCAAGCGAAGGAAAATAGTCGTAGTGTTGCACCAATAACTTCTGAAGTTTCAAAATGTTATTTAGTCGTAGCCATATTTTAACACGAAGTTCTGGGTCATTATCAGCAACAAAGGCGTTGACTGATTCCCGAAAAAAGTTTATTGCCAATAAAAGATATTGGCCGAGATAATTCCGCTGATTGTACGAAAATCCGTTGATTGACTCTAGCTCGTAATACTCTGCAAAACAACAAAATTGTATAATTGATTTTTTAAATGACACAACCACTCATTACTCATTAGAAGAACTTGGCAAAATCGTAAGCGTTAGCCCAACAGACCTTCCGGTTTGGGAAACAAGATAGGGCATCCTAAAATGGCATCTATTCCCTCCAAATTACCATTCTCAACTTTAGATTCGAGGAAAGCCAAGACACGAAGATGTGCAGGAATTACTAATGGGCTCATTTCTAAAGGCTGTAACAAAAATCAACATAAACGTAAACATGATAACATCAAAACATCATCTTTAATTAGATTTCAAACATTTCTACTGGATTTGACCTTATTTTCAAGCACAATGACGAGTCGATCTTGGCTACACTCTTTGTTGGCATCATATGCTAGCTGAAGGTTGAGCGAAGTTCTCTTTGAAAATTGCCGTAGTTCTTCTTCTGAG
>JAHZNG010002944.1:0-17887 GCA_027744375.1 Orchesellides sinensis
GAAGCACCCTTGGCCCCTATAGCTAAAAATTTTTAGGTCAGATATTGCATAAATGGTATAGCGATAGGCAAAATCAATAACTTTAATGATTCATATTCAGTCAAACAGGCAAAGCATCATAAATACCAAACATAACTGGACTGGAATATGTGCAAACTTTATTTTTACTGTAGAAGCATACGCAAAAATTACTATAATGCTTTAATAATGTAGTTCTGAGCTTGTGCACACAAGATAAGTTATACAAACAGGTGTACTATTAAATGAACAAATGAATATCAACT
Organism: Orchesellides sinensis; assembly: GCA_027744375.1. NCBI lineage: Eukaryota > Metazoa > Arthropoda > Collembola > Entomobryomorpha > Orchesellidae > Orchesellides > Orchesellides sinensis. The sequence goes on from JAHZNG010002944.1 coordinate 285, forward strand.
TACATTGTGCCCTAATAAGATGCAAATTATTTCCTTGCATATATTCATGAAGTTTGGCAAACCATTCCAATTAGCTTTAATGAAATAGCTGCCACATCAGGAAATGACCTTTAATTTTTTATTGCTTTCAAAAGCTGCTGTTGAGTGTCCTGTTTCACGATAGATGGAAACTCGCTTGATATAAAATATTTCAGATGCATTTGTAACAGCATTTGTAACATTGCAAAAGTAACACTTGTTGCGTGTTGTCACACTTTGACAAATAGATTGTCCATTTTTTTATTCGTACACATTCCTTTCTCAATATTATCTACTTAGCATTAGCTTAGGCAAGATTTTATGCGTTTTGTATGGTCATTAAAACCGCTAAGCGTTCGAAGATTCCAACAATTTGCATATATACATGACGATTATGGTTTAGAAATGACTTATAGCCTCAGGTTATTTTTTAAATTGTGTTAATATAAAATGCAAATTAATACTACTGGCCGGCGGTGACAGTTTAGTATTCCATGCCACTTGTGATAAATTGTAAGTTGCTTCTTACAAAAGAAATAAAGGTTTGAAATCGTGCAGAAGTTGCCGTTGGGAAAATTCGATAAAATACGAAATTCTATTGTAATACAGGAGAAAAGACAACAAAAAATAGGGAAGGCAGACGGTGACACGAAAATTGCACTGGTGTGAAATGCTAATGTAAAGTATGAATGAAAAACATGCAAGATGCAATTCCATAAAACCACATAAAGCAATATTATGTACATACATAAAACAGCCAGTTTCTGGTGTAACTAACTGGTACTGATGATGATAATGATGACAACAGGTGCGTTAAATTAAGTAAGCTTGATTCAACTCATTTTCCATGCTTATAACTACTTAGCAAAACTATAAAAGTTGCTCTAAACCTTGATTAACTACACTGCAGTGGTTCTCGCTTCGCTTCGGTTGTCGCTAAACGAATAGACAGTGTGAGATGCAATGTAGTCATCATCATCTTGTATCCATTGTTAGCATTATTATTGCATTTCGCACTTTTTTAAGTCACTGCCCATTACATGAGATGCTGTAACAAAAGCATCAATTTTACGAATTTACAAAAAAATAAGGAGCTTTACGTTATTGTTCACTGCTTGTAACTTTGTTGCATAACACGTGCTGTTATGCGAGTTGCCCACATCACACGTGCAATTTATGCACATTTTAAAGTAAAAATGTGATTAGCTTTGCGCGATTTGTTATTACCTGCGTTTTCACAGATCGTGAGTTTTTTACTAAACTTTATGAAATATCTGGATCATAAGTATACATACACTTAAAAAATAAATCAATGATTTATCAACTGATTGTGTTCAATTAAGGACTATATGCTATTTTGCCGTAAAGTGGACTTGTTTAGAAATAAATGAATCTTGAATAACCTCTCTTAACTCATTGTTTGTTATCTATAAGCAATTTCTGAAGGGTTCGTTAATTGTTAATGCAACCTTGGATTTTTTATCATATCATATAAAGTTTTTGACCAATGGACGTTACACTATGTATGTAATAAGTGTTCTTAAAGTTTAACTTTATGTTCTCATCAATCAATTTGCATCATGTTTGACAAAAAAAGAAGAGTTTATAAAAACCAAGTAGTAGTACCTTTGAGACATATAATTTTTACACATAAATGGAACCGCTTTATTTCAGCCAACACCTTGATTACTTTATTATATATTTTTAAAGTATGAAGTATGTAATTGCATGCCTTTAAGGTTACTTAAAAGCACATTGTTCTTCATTATAAATGTCACTTCATACAGTAGACCATGCATAAACCAATTGTTTAGAAATCTCGATTACAGAAGAGTAGCAACATCAGGGTTTCGTTTAAAGGTCACTGATCAAGCTCCCATGAAATGATTAAAAGTAAGAAAATGTAAGAGATTACGTTGACATATATTAGCTCGTGCGCAAGGGGTTAGCTATGTGTTTGATTTACTTTTAAAAAATAGTCTGGGGTTTACATAAATCTGTAAATTGAAAGGAAGCGTTGATACCTCAAGGTTTATTTTCATGACTTGCGCGAAAATTTTTGTATGACTTTGTTACAAATACAATGAATAATTTCTTTAATACGCAATCATACAGCTTTTCCAGCCGAATCCTGACAAATTAACGTAGCAAAGATTTCCTTAAATTCAACATAATCCTTGTTCCATTGTTAAAATACTATTTTTCAAAAACGCTTAATTTGCCATTGCTCAAAAATGTCTTTATTTGATTTGACTTCAAGCTAACCTCCACCATAACCATTTATCATAACATTAATTTTATCGCTATACACATTGATTCGGCGTGAAGGAGATTTTACAGAAAGTTGTAATGATTGCATTATATTTACTACGCAGGTAATAACAAGTTATTAAACCATTTTACAACCGTTTTAGCATCGATGGGAACTCAGACAGACCGTGTGTGTGTGTGTATACAGACCGCTCATGTGCCCCTCAACGTCACTCATAATGTAGTGCGACAAACAATAGCACCAATCCACATCACCTAATAACATGATATGTTGACTTGAAAAATGCTTGGTGAGAATGACAAATGTCACCGTTCACGATGAATTTATGACTTTGACGTAAAAATAACAAAGACCCTCGTAGTGGTGAAGGCATAAGATAATTTCAATGAAGGCTGTGTAAAGTTTCTAACTTGTCAACGAAGGTCTTTTTCGTTCGCAAGTATACATTGAAGTTATTTCATAAACTAGGGGGAATGTTAAGTAATTAAGATTTGTAGAATTTTAAGTTAAAGCAATGTTTGTAAAACTCACAAAACTGTAGAATAAAATTAAAGCATCCGTCAGACTCAGACTTACGATATTGCCTCTGTGCCAAGAATTATTATAAACTTTGACTGTATTTTTGGTAGACACATACATTGGTTAGATCGGATGTAATGGAAATATGCATAATAAGCTTTGCTTACTAAATATCTTTGTAAAAACTAAAAACAAAGCTCATTGCAAATCTAAACTAGCAAATACAGACGCAGAAATAGTGTAATCGCAAAGCAGTTTTGTGAGCGACTGAGGGCTTTGTTTCACGGAATGGTCCTTTTTATAACGTAAATAATTCACTATTATCGTCAATATCATTAAGAGTTCCAACCACAACAATCAGCAAATAGGTTGCATGTGAAGCCACTTAATTAGGTATATGTATTTGCTTCTGACAAAAACAACTACCATATACATATATGTACATTTATATACCATATACCATTTGTCTACATTTGTATAAAACATATTCGTATATCTATGTACAAGACTGGCTAACCTGTTAAAAGATTGCAAGCATACCAAGATTGATTCATAAAGCACACGGTTTGATTTATATGCGCACAGACAAGCATACCGAACGATGCTTTATATGTATCTGCTACGTGCTATAGGTTTACACAACAAGATGTGTGTACGTGATCTTCTTATTTTGAATCTCATAACTCTTAAATGATTACAGAGCACTGTTTCCGCTTTAAGAGCTTCCACTCATGAAGGTCTAGGTGGGCCAAAATTAACGACTCGTGATTGCATAAACAATTGCACGTAAATAATGACTTTTGCTATTACAACCATACGTTGCAATCTCTATATACATACTTCAGCAGTCGTTAAGAATGCTGCCGGTTTAATGGCCTACGCTTACCTATGAATATGCCTTCCTGTTGTTGATGATAATGGAAGTCATGATTAATGTACATCAGTCCAGCAAAAATGGAACGTTTTGTTCACTCGCACTCTTATTAGACCTAATTATATCAAAGGCATTTCCGCCTGGGTGTGTTTATGAGCGTGCTTGTCCACTTCTACTTCTTCTCAGCCCATTTTAATCTCTTCAGAGAAGCTACCACTATTTTAGCCATTGAATAGTAGTTGATCTTGATGAAAATCAACATAATATTCAATCATGCGTAATAAGCAGATCGTATATTTATTAATATCATAAACATCAATATGGTTTACAGTAGCGCCCGGAAGTGTTTATACCTGTTTAAACTCCTTATGTGTGTGACTCAAATTTAATGCTTATACTTGCAAATATTTCCGGTTCATTTCTTATGTTAAAATTAGTCACGACGAGACGGATAGAAGTGCATATATTTGAATGCTATGGACAATTAAGACATATCGATCCAGATCGGAAGGAAGGCGTTTATCTTGATATTAAATCATATTACCTATTATTATTTTGACATATGAAAATATAAGAATGTTTAGCTTCTCATTTACCAACCCCAAGGGAGTTAGAATTCTTCTCAACAATTTATCGATTTGCTAAAATGGGGGTTTAATTTCCAATTCAAGTACCTTGACACATATGAATTGATACTAAAGAAGACAAATGCTGATGTGTTTTTATTTGTTTCGTGCCCTTGTATTTTATATGTAGCGGAAATGTTCTGAAAAAGAGCATGAGCATTTATGTTCATGCTTATGGAAGCAAATAATGTGTTAATTGCTTCATGTGTTTATTACATCAATTACACATAGAATGGTCATTATTGTTAAGTTTACGAGTAAAACTAGATTATTACTATTTCAAAGGTCATTTTATGCAAAGTACTTATTACATCGTTAAAATCACTGACTGGAAACATGCAATACATTTGTCGCTTTGTAAATATTATGGTATCGTTTGTCTATATTTATGTAATCCTCTGCGCTGCTGCAAACCAGTTAACAATGTATTGCCAATTTACCAACAGGTTGTTCAAGCGTCAGTGTGTTGGGAAATTCAAGAATTAGCAATTCTGATTTTTATGCTTACAAAATAAACCTCAGAGCAGGAGTGCAATGGCACATTGCAGAGAATTACTCTCTAGGCCGTGATTCTTTCAACATCGCATCATCACGGTAATGATAAATGTATTTGAAACAAGTTAAGTTTAACGGCTCAATGCCTCCATTGATATTACAAAAACAAATTATATGAACTACGGACTTTAGTAATGTAGCAATGTATGGAAAGATAATGCTTGAAATGATCCCATCAGAACATACAGAATTAGGCTTTCCTGGCCACTTTACCATAAGAAAATCAATCAGGAAAATAATAAATAACTATTGACTTATAAATGTAAGGTTATACCACGAAATGATCAATAATTTATGAACAATGCTTAAGCAATGAATCATCGTTTTTCTCCAGGTAAACAAAAAATTGAACCAACTTCCTGCATAATAATGGGTTAGCATCTTGATGATGGACGTGATAGAGATTGTATACTTACAAGTAAGGTACCAGCACAAAATGCCTTCTTCCTCATCATGAATTTTCTTGCCTAACATACATTTAGTTAGTAACAAAGTTGTGTGTAGGTAGACACGTTGATGGATATCATACCTGCGGCTGGTCTGCATAGGGCAGTAGTGGGCAGTCTGAAATGATGAAGATATAAGATTACGACAATTGCATCTCCCACTACTGCAGCATTGTAAAATAAACGCATCTTGATATTAGACCAAGACCAGGAAGGAACTAAAAAGTTGAAAGGCTAACTCGGAAGAGCCAATGACCCGGGGTTCGCATTTTGGAGGAGACTCAAGGCTAACTGAGTTCTTATTCAATGGAAGGGTTGCTACCAGTTGGCTTGCCATAAAGACTGAACGTTCAAACATGTCATACAGAATATGAAAATTGTAGCTTGTACAAAACATCTTTGCAACGCAATGGCACATAATCATGCAGCATGGATACAGCAACAGATGAAAAGAATCGTCGAATAGTATACACTCGTGCATTGTTATGGATAAATGTTATATAGCCGTGCTATGTAATCTGTGTATGCAACGTGGTTCCTGTTGAAAAAAAGTCATATATATTGCTTTGCATACTGTTTAAACATAATGCAGGTGCAAAAGAATAATGTTTATATTGTTCCTTTGCTTAGCTATCATACTAACATAAGTTGATATTATTATATAGTATTGGAGGGTTAGTATGAATGAAGTAAAGGTATAAGGAGAGGAGACCTTGGATGAGACTGACGAGGGATTTTTAGGTGGATTTTTGAGGGTCACCATTGCCAAAAGACTACAAGTGATTCTGTGGTTATGATCCTCAGTTCCTCATCAGCAGACACTTATCGCACTCACTCAAAAGCTTTTCTGGCCACATGGATGTTGAAATTTTGGTAGTCAGAGTTGTTTATCCCACGAACACACAGGCTTAGGAGCTGTGTCGTCTTTGTTCAGCGACAACGTAACGCCAAGCGAAGATCATATACATACATATACCTACTCATAAAGTCATTACTGCAGCTACACAGAGGCAACGTTGCCGTTAATTGTTCAACGTATCTTTTTCTTTTCTTACGTGTAGATATTAGTGTCGTTCACAGAAATTGTCCAGCCATTTTACTCGTTGTTTGTGTTAAAAACAAGTAGAATTGTTCCGCCTGTTATACATTGTGAGCTTATTGTTGTAGTTATTTGGGTGTATTTGGAGACCCACCGGAATAGTGGACAGTTTTTTTGGAATTTAAATTCTGGGCCTGGAATTGTGTTGTGGATAATCCATTGGGATAGTGTCAGTCGAAAGTTTTTGGCCAGGAAGTGCCGATTCCTCGCATGTCATAGTGTAAGTAATTATCATGTAAATCCGTCGTATTTTGCAACAAGTGTGAACGGGTGGCAGATGTAATTAAAAGACCCTTGCTAATAAACCTGACAGACGGTACTGGTTGTAAAATACCCTGAAAACAAATTGGTAAAAATATTTATAGTTGAAATTTTAAAGCTGGACTTATACTTTACTGACTTTGGGCTATTTTGCATTGCTATAAAGCAGGACATAAGTGATTTACTCAAAAACGAATAGAAAATTAAACCTGATTGCATTTATAAAACAGTTCATTGTTCATTGATTTCAAAATATTCATAAATACACAAAAAATGTCTTGCAAACAAAATGTTCGGTTACATAAATGTGACTAGGTTATATGTCCCTTGGAGCGAATAGATCATAATGAAGTATGGCATGTTAAATCTTGGGCCGAATGAAGAATGGGAAGGCGAGAAGGTATTAAATAATGTAATTCAGACTTACTGCAATCTTCCACAGAAGCGCCTATGATTGTAATACCGGCATTAGTTGGGTTCACCGTTTAAGTATGCAATACTAATTGTTTGTTAATTGATGATCAAATGATCACACAAGAAACCCTTTGCGTTGCATTATCTCATTATCATTATCATTACACAACTTGTTCAACAAGCTAATGAAGTGAAGTACAAATAGAAAATTAGTACTAGTAATAAAAAGTACTGCATACAATGCGTAGCTTTTAGGGCATTAGCTCGTTACTTTGAAAAAAAGTTGAAATGCATAATTTTTCTGAGACGCAACTTTACAGAAAGAATTATCCCCCAAATATATGTCTAGTCAAGTCTTGAAGGTTTGATAGTGGGTTTTAATGTAATAAGTTGATACGAGAATAAAGAACTTGGCATATTCCCCAGATATACTTAATTTTTTTCTCCTGGAAGTCGTACATGTATCAGTTAAAGTCAGGATTAGGATCGGAATCTTAGTCTAGAAGGTTTGACATGGTGTCATGTCAGCTCCAAAACAGGATGTGCCGACAAATAATACGTATTTACATTTTTGAACATGCTTATTTGAAGTTTTCTTCAAAGAGATTATCAAAGAGATCTTGATCCTCAGATTAAATGTCATTGTCAAAGCCTTTTTATAAAACGCCTTTTGTCAGTTCCGGTTGTGACGTTTGAGGTCTGTCTTGTAATCTATAGTAGTTAGTTATAACTTACCTACAGACCATAGCTGAAAATAATGACATACGCCATTATTACCATAAGCATTACCCGGTAAATATATTCCAACTGCGTTAATGAAAAAAAGAAGATGTATTTCATGTTGACTCCATGAAGTGTATTGTATATCACATAATATATGTTCTCTGACGAGTTTAGAAATTCTCTATCCATAACTTGACATTTATGGATACTTTTTATTCTCCGTACTTCGATAGTTCGGTACCTGGTAAAATGATGACTAACCACAGCAATCGGTGGGGTAAACCCACGTAAATTCAAATTTACTTTCAGCGTATACCTGAGTGTTGCACATTTTGTAGAGACCTACATAAAACGTTACATCAACGCCGGTGACGTTGCAGTACGATATTATAGATTTTATATGCATAGTACCTTTGGGTGAAGTTTCTATGTATGCATATTAGCAATTAGTGAATTATGATCTCATCCAGTTGTACTTTGAAAGCGTTGCTCTCTGCACTAATATCTACATATTATAATGCGCGATTGTTTTAGTTATTTATTATTATGAATTTCTTTCAACGATGAAATATTGTTGATTTGCTTATACTTTTTACGCTTTTCTGTTCTCATTCTTATGAACGTGCAGGCGTAACGTTCAATTTACCCAAATAAAATTCTTTATGGNCGTGCAGGCGTAACGTTCAATTTACCCAAATAAAATTCTTTATGGCTAGAATGTCATCTTTGCATGCAATTCGTACTTAGTATTACACATACATACGTGCCTCAAAGAGAAATAAATTCTACGCTTAACAAACTTACTTTAGCCCGAAAAGAATGGAAATAATATTTGAAACTTGGAAGAATTCAGATTTTATAATAATAATGATAGTGGGTTTAGAAACTTGGAAGAATTCAGATTTTATAATAATAATGATAGTAGGTTTAGAAACGTGGAATTTGAAGTAGCAAAGAGCATAATACATTTATACTTGGCTGTTCTACCCATCTTCAAATCGTGCGTGACTCTTCTAAAATGCATTTATTTATACGTTCACAAAGTTTGTACAACTTTGGCATTAAATATGAAAGGGTCCCTGCAAAAGATTTTTTGAAGATCCATAAGTGTGAGAGTGGGTGTTTGTATTTTGTGTGTATGAGGTGTTCTTCAACTGACATCTATTATTTGCACACCTCATGGTTTACAGGTGCTAACTAATACTTTAAGGAAGATCTCATTAGTCTCATTCAAGTGATTGTTGTTTTAAGTAATTTGCAATTTATATTTTGGCATTTAACTTTTTGTGTGGCTTTGGCGGGGTAGAAAAATGTAAAAATATGCGAATTTTGTCAGTGTGTGTATGTTCGATCTTAACAACAATGGAATGGCATGCGACTGAATGAGTTGAACAAATTTATCTTCTAGTGTCAAGTACTATCGATACAAGTGATGATGCACCTTGAAAAAAGGTACAAAGTACATGAAAGATGTGGTAATAATGCATGAAACAAATGAAGGAATGCAAGCAACGGATGGAAGGAAGGATGGATAGTTATCTGTTTTAATCATGATTATCATCTTGAAGATGGCTATGATGATGACATTATACATATATTGTTCGCCATTTTTTATAACTACTCTCTATAATAAAAAACAGTTGGATATATGTATTATAGCCATAATATCCTTCCTTTTGCATATCTCGCAATCGATCTTGTAATGATGATAACAGGTATTACAATGTGTTAAGAGCAAACAAGCCTATCTTATGAGACCTCTTCCTTTCAATCAGTCATTCAGTAGATTCCAAGGTCCTTGAGCTATGTCTCTAGGATAATGTGCTATGCCCTATGCTTATTATTTCAAGCTCTTCTATAAATATTACAACGTACTCAAAGGAAAAAAGTTAAACAAAAGAAAATCTGCTTGTCTGGTGTACTGAATTGGGAATTTTTAGTAAACACCCGAAGTAAACATTTATACTTATTAGGCTATAACAGTCAGAAGACACATAAAAAAGGAATGCCCTAACTCTCACACCTGTTGCAGCTACGCACGTATTCTTTTGTACTTGCTCATCATGCTCTGTACCTTTCTTTTGTCTTGGTTTTACTTTTCTTTGCTTTAGAAATGATTGCGTGAGTTGCAAATTATAAAAAAGCGTATTTTTACTGTTAGTTACATTCAAGGGTGTGTTTTTCATGAATGGAGTAGTAGCAGCAGCAAAAAATAATACCATGCATTGCGTAACTACGTCATACTCATACTCGTACCCATCGGCTACATGCTACATTATTCATTGGTACAAAGTCCCTTCGGGTGAGTGTATCCAAAGCGGTGAAGATCAGTTAATCCTTTCTTTGTCCTCTCTTAACGTGTTAATATGCCATTTGCTCATCGATTTACGAGCAGTAAGCAAAACCAAATCCATATATTAAAGTATCTACGTTCTTTGTGAGAAAAACTAGTAACCACCCACATGTGCATTATATTTTAGTGATGAACATCTGCATTATTTCAACCCTATAAAAATTGCAGTATGTTACATAGCAAAAAAGTACTTGCACTTGAAGTGTTGTTTAATCGTTGTTTAGAAGAATGACACTAAAATGCTCACTATTACTGTAGTTTAGTATATATACATATAGTAATTATGTGTAGATTAACTTGTTTTACAAAATTAAATAGCTAACTTGACGTGATACAGTATACAATGCTTATAGAAACTGACACTGACAATGTTTTTGTGCTCACATGTGGTTTAGTTGACTACAATACTATTTAAAAATGAACTAAGGTACTCATTAACTCTTGGTCTCGGTACCCTTCGCTTTTTATTCTGTGAATGTAATGTGAGTGCTGCCTAATTGGGTTTGCTGATTTAGGTCCTTTAACTAGTGTATGTAAAGTAGGCAAAGTCTCAAACTAAATTGCAATAATAACAGAAAATTAAATGCATACATGGAACAAAGAATAGGAAAATGTGTATGAGTATGGAGGGCATACCTGTCTGTCTGAATTATTTTTTACTTTATGCATGAGAGAATTCACATGGTATCAAGTGTCAAGAGTGAAGCAGACTTAAGTCTTGATTTTGTAAGATGAATAGTATTTAATCATCTTCTCCTGCTCTGCACAATTAATTACTTGTTACCACACATTTTACAATACCTATGCCCTTTCTTTCCTATCATGTTCAAAGTCCATGTAACTAGCTGAGCACACACACACACTTCTGCCTGAAAGCCTCTCTGTTGAACCTATCCATTCAATCACATTTGTAATGCTAAAAGGGATTTTTGTACATGAATTATTGCCATGAATTACCTTTATCTGTCGCTGTGCCATTATCTGCTTAGTGACTTTTCATAGAAGAATCCATCAAACTGATAAAGTATTCCATTCTCATTTATTCATCATTATTCAAATCTTCATGTGAGGGGTCTGATGGTGCAGATGAGTTGCTTTCAAAATGAGACAACTGATCATATTTACATAGATTTCGCATATACAAAACAAAAGTACAAATGTCACGATGAATGTAGTTAACAAATTACTTTGTGGGTGTACATCTCACGTCTTCATGTTATTTATAAGTAGACTACCTATGTTCAAGATGGCTATGTCAATAGTCAATGATGGGCCCTGGCGATTACGCAACCTAATTAATAATAAATAAGTAAAATTCTTTCCATTCTGATCAGGGGCAGTTTTTTTCTATTCAGCAATTGTCAATTCAGCTCATTTCAATGAAATCGAAGTAGGTTGACAGAGACCTAATTCAGAAATGTATTGTATCGATGCTAATCAGCAATCATGAGTTTTCTGTATTTGAGCATCGTATGAAAATTTACGAATTTCATTATCTGATTTTAAATCTTATGACTCATTCCCTGCCTGTTTGTACTGTTAATTTTGGCATTTACAAGAATAGTATTATCTATTGTGGTCGATATGCCCGCAAGAATGTTTTTAAATGGGAATAATTGACGTGACAATAATAACTACAGTTTTTTACCTTTTTGGTTTTATCCTACCTGACTAACAATGCACGTCAGTATTTAAATACTGTTTGCTTACACACAGTGTTTGTAATAAGCATATATGACATCTCATTGTTCCCAGTGAATGAACCACAAGGCCCGTGATTAGTGGATGTGTTTACATTAACATCGGCAAAATAAAAATGTGAAATGCAACTGCATAAAGAATGACATTTGATGCCAAACAGAGGTAATCTTGAGTAATAAATCTTGCCTTATACGGATTAGTACGCATCAAGTCGCTTGTTGACAGTGATATAATCATGTGCGTCGATCTTCTTTCTCTTCTTCTTCACAATAATTCAGTTAGTAGAGGGCCTTCAATATTTTATACCAAGGGGTAACCCCTTTCTTTGTTGCACAATCATCGGGTTTGATAAATCAATCTGTCAAATGCATTAGTTGATATATGCATATTAAACAACCTTTGGATGACATTAATGATTTGTATAAATATTTTAGCATCACGCATACATGTAGACTTATTCATAATAGATACATATTTGGCTTGTCAGTTACTGCTAGACTTATTATCAGAGGAAAGCATTCCTATTAAGCATGATACGTTACACCAAATAAGAAATCAATGCTGTTCATCCAATAATAACCATTGATTTAGTTGAAAAGAACATCTTGTCTAAGCACTGTCTTTGTTTGTAATCTAAAGTAATATTTACCACGATTTACTTCAACAGTTTATTTTCCGAATTGCAGGTAGAGGTGACGACGGTCGTTGGACATTTCTTCTTCTGCGGAAGTTTGGCCTAGTAAGCCAAGTAGCACATAGCTGCTAATAAAATGACAAAAAATACATTTGGTAAATGATGGAATCTCTGATAAGAGCCAATCCCTTAACAAATTCCTTCATGAGTGAGGAGCAGTGAGAAGTAACTACTATTAATTTTTGTAAAAATGGTCTTGAAATCAACAAAGCTATACACATTCCATTTTTATGAGAATTATTCTTAATTGCACTTGATACCATAATCGTAGCCTCGTCAAGTTCACATTACGCAGCCTCTCAAAATAATATGCGTTTATTGTCGACGTCTTACGCGAATACAAGAAGGGTTGGCTCACTTGACTTTATGCGAGTGTGTGAGTAAATGTGAGTTGTATAACTAATAGTAAACTAAAATATAGTAGCTTATTGTTGTTTGTGGCCTGTATGTATGTCCTGTGAATTTTTCCATGGCCCTTTGCATTCCAACTTGAGGTGGATGATGCCAATTAAATTAGACATTATCGTTGCTGTAGTCGTACGTATGCACACGAGTGACTTGAGCAGATTATCTATGGAGTTGTACAAACGCTTGAGAACGTAGTGTACAAACATGATAAGAAACAACTATGTTTACTTTACAATGAAAAAAGGATTTTTATAATAGGAGTTTCACGTTATGTGCAATAAACTGCTTAATAAAATGGCAGAATTTTTCAAGTGCAGTCTACAACTAGCAGTGACTATAAGGAACAGTCAGTATAATTGCTTCACTTGCCAAAGGATAAATTTGCCAAACAACTTTATGTCATTTTGAATACATATGAATATTATATGAATTTTTGCAGAGATTCACAACCTTCACAAGTGTTACCTTGAGTCTTTTCGTTGGATCTGCGATTCTTGGTAAGTATCCCCAACATATGTTTATTGTTGAAATTTAAGATCAATGTGTGTATCCTTTATATTAATAACAACAAACTTAATGCGGCAAACTAAACCATTTGCTTTAATGCTAAAATGCACTCTAAGCTTTTTTACTGCAATATATCTAACAAACCGACGATTCCCTGTGAGAAACTCATTTCGTCATTTTATTAACTTTACGTGATTTTACACTAAAATAAGAAGCAGTTTCTTCTTATAACTTATGCATGGGATATATTGTAAGAAGACATTGGCTTGTACTTGAAATTCATGGGAATGTCATGTATTATCATTATTACTGTCATCTCGGTAACATCATCTGCATGATTTTGTTATTTGTCATTGCGGACATTTATAGTTCCATGAAAAACACTGAGGCATGCCAACAAGGGTTGTTTTCTTATGATCGTAATCATAATACCTCTAAAATAGCTTCAGCCATGCAATTCTGACTGGTACACAGTCAGTTAATAATATTAATGTTTATGCTGTATAAATTGCGATGATTCTGACAAGTACCAATTCTGTAATTTTACTTGGTGACAAAGATTAAGGTAATTTTCATATGTCATTAAAATAATTTGCCTTCATTGTGGTTATCAGGTAAAAAGTGTCCGGTAGCATACAAAAAAGGCAGACACACATACATTACATGCTGTGAGATGACTAATGGTTTTTCCCAATCTCCAGCGAGGTCCGGGTTTGTGCATTTATGGACATATTCCTAACCCTGCCCACGAAATCACTTTTTTTACTCAGTATAAAAAACTAAAGTTCTTTATCCTCTTAATTGGAAAACTTTATTTTAAATACGGATAAACCTTCAAAATTTATAAGACAGAATCCGTAAATCACGAATAAATAATCTTCTCATATAATGATAAATACCTAATTGTGAATGTTTTTAGCCAAATTGCAAATCATTACAACATCGTATGAGAATATATTTACGGTATAAAAAAACTATGGAACACATCTCTGATCTTGCAAACTCGCATAATTTTCCATTTAAGGGTAAACAAAGCAACTACATATTAGTAGTGCAACAAACAAGTAGTGTTATTTAACATTTCATGCCAGTTAGATATAGATTATTTTTAATCCTGGTTTTACCAAGCAAAGAAAATTTTGCATATACGTACACATAAATATAAACTCTTAAGTTTTATTGGCATTAGTTCACACAATGAACAAAAAAGTATGATGTAGGAGACCTTGAAGATTTGCAGAAATCTTTGCCATATACATAATCTACTTTATAATGCGATGCAATACTTTGGTACACAATTCGCACCTTTATATGTCGGCTATATTGTGCAGGTACTTATGTACATATCTTGCAATGCGTGTTGCAATATGTATACATCCAAATTGAATCAGTCAATACTTTGAGAAAAATGATGTGCAAAACTGGTGATGTTTATTCGTATTTCTATGTGAATTGAAGTAGGAAGCAAGATGCCATATTACAACTATCGCTACCACTACCCACCAACCACCAAATAATACATTGAAACATACCGCATGATTGGTAACATAATGCGACCATTTTTTAACTGAACGAGAAAAGTTGTGTGTATATGTACGCTTCATCACCTCGTC
This sequence comes from Orchesellides sinensis, assembly GCA_027744375.1. Taxonomy (NCBI): domain Eukaryota; kingdom Metazoa; phylum Arthropoda; class Collembola; order Entomobryomorpha; family Orchesellidae; genus Orchesellides; species Orchesellides sinensis. The sequence goes on from JAHZNG010002944.1 coordinate 15,368, forward strand.
TCTACTTGCAACTCATCTATAATAGCAAAAGTAACCCTTTTTAATGACTGCGCTAATGTATTGTGTGGTTTTATGAGTTGGCTGCATAATCTGAGATGATATCACAGGTATATAATGGGCATTACAGCAATTAGGCCATGACCTATTTAGACTTAGCACGTCGCCTTTCAAGGTTCTTCCTGCATTGGTTTGCATTACCAAGTGGCTTGTAACGTTTGTTTTTTACGCTGTGTTGGGATTTCACTTTTCTTTTCTGTGACTCTTATTTTGCAAAAAGGTACTTCAAAACTGCATTTACGTTCTGTCTCTGCTAACTTTGACTACTCACTCCTTGTCATCGTATATAATTTTAATACGATTACAATTTGCATGCTTGTTCGGTAACATCAGATTAGTCATGCATAAGAAAGTAAAAAATTGGAGAAATATTTGGATTAATCTGCAAGGAAAGCCTTTACAATGATTATATCAGGGTATCAAGATTAGTTTGTAATTATTTGATGAATCTTCCAAAGTATGAAAAGATAGGATTAAGGGTATCCATTGATTTTTTTTCGTATTAGATTATCTGTTATTAATCAGGCATGACTTACCCTTTTATTAAATTTACAATATGCTATATATTATGCATCTAGTGCATTTTTACAATATAAACTTTGAATTAGTTTTTGTATGCATTGATACTGGAAAAAAGTATCATTTTATTTCATTGACGTTACATAGTTAACATACCTAAACATCTCAATGTCACATTTTTTACTTCTTCACTATAGCTAGACTCAGGTTACATTCTACATTGAACTTTGATCTGATCACATCAAAAAAATTTATTCTAACATCGTAACATCATTGCTTCAATCGCTAACGTAAGACGATTGAATAGACAGTGTACACCTGTTTGTATCAGCCATTTTATTATAGCCGCCTATACTGGTACTCAGATTCAATTACTAAGAACATTTTCTTCGCAAGTTTGCAAATTAATAAATTGATTTATAAAATGATATTTTTAAAAAGATATTTTCAAAAAGACAATTGAATGTTCATGGATGTTTATGTTAGTTAGGTAATGAAATACATAAAGAATTGGATGTGTCACCGGCATTCATCATCTTTTTGTTTGACTATTTTCTTCGTTGGGATTTACTAGATTTAAGATATGAGACTAAAAAGAAAAACTTGAAACAAAACCGTCGCATTATATATGCAACAACAGATTTACATTTACAACTTTTGCACTCAATTTATGCAGCATCACAAACTTTGTAGGACATCATGACAATGTAAAAAAATATTAGTTATTATACCATCTAATTTTGCTCTTTTACAGTAGCTGCAACCTGTATCACGACCTTACCAAGACTTTATGGTTATGACGTTGCACTTGCATATTATGGAGTGCATCATAAAATTGTTATTATTTTTATTCAAAAAATTGAAAAGAATTATCATAATAATATGTCAAGGTACCAGCTACATATAAGTATAAACTTTGTACATAAGAGTTTTATTTATGAGACAACAATCGCTTAAATAAACGATCTTGTTGCACATGTGCATCCCCGCATTTAGAAGTTTAGGTGCAATTTTTTACCTTCAAATATTTCTCAGTTTTAGGATTTGGAGAAAACGGTAATGCAGAATAAAAAACAAATTGTGTTTTTACATCAGTAAAATTGGGATGAAATTGTAAAATGCGGACTTCTGTAATAGGCAATAAAAATCCTAATATCATACGTCAAAAGAATAAAAATCGGCTTATTTGTTACGTTTGTAAAGAACCAATGTTTTCCTAAACCATGTAAATGTGAAATCGTGTAATCTGGATGATAATCTGACCAAAAAACATTCTATAAATTGCTAGAAAAGTTTATAATACGCAGCATAATAGGGACAATCACAACAAAAACACCCAATCGGCATGCTTATGTATATTTGGGATGATGTGATATGAAAAATGAAAACTTCACACTTCTTCTTTTTCACACCTCCTCTGGCTTAAGTAAAACTTTACATTACTAAGTTCTCCAACTTTCCCATTTTCATATTAGCAGTTTATTGTATCTGTGTCGAAATAAATACCTACACATTTATATCCTTGTATTAAAAATCATAAATGTTTTTTACAAGTGACAAAATGGGAAATAGAGAACCTTCCCATAAATTTACGACCTTTCATTGAGATACGACAAGCTTATTTGTTACATGCGCAGGTGTTTGAATTTCAATATTTTGGAATCTGTTTAATATGCATTGGATTTCCAGCCACTTAACCCCGAGTAGCTCATATTTCATTAAATGCAACCAACAAGCATTAAAGTGATTTAAAACCTCGTGACCAGTGCTTAGATTGCACTTTACATTAAACTTATCTGTCCTTGCTTTTGGCTATGGGAAATTACTTTTTCATCGAGAATATACGTATTTATGCATGTATTTTTCTGTGTAGCATTCATATTTCTTGACAGATCCAATAAAGATAAAGTTATCAAATAACTAGGGTTAGGAGAACACGGCAGC
>JAHZNG010002945.1:0-11469 GCA_027744375.1 Orchesellides sinensis
CAGTGGTAACATTTCAACTGCGCCCCTTGCATTCATAACAACGTTTTTACGTTTGTGACAACGTCTTTTTTACGAATCGTTTTGTAATAATTTTTATAATCTATACACGTCTGCCATACCTACTATAACGGGTGCACGATACATATCAACTCAAATTGATGATGCAAGCAGTTTTTTCTTTTTGTCAACTAAAGTATGATCGTGTTGATCTCCAAAGTTTTTCAATTGTGAACATTGCTCACGTTTAGTTTAGCCTGTATCATAATTTTTGGATAAACATTTATGTAAATGGTGAAGTGTTCTCTGGCAAGACTTCTAATCTTAAAAGAAAATTTTCTGGGACCATACCATGAAACGTGACTTTGGAACCAAACTATTTTGCCATTCAGCTTCCTTGGAAGATAATAATAATTGCTGTTCATTATGAGGCAAGGACCGATGTTTGTTGTTAATGGGTTTTGAAGGAATGCGTTGTCAGCAAACTAAGATGACTTCAGTGCTATGTTATGCATATATTACTCTGTATATAAATATACGTATCAATCACCCGTTTCCAAATGAAATGAGGTGTTTTGTTGCTCAGTATTAGAAGTGAATTTTCTAATCATGTGTGTATATGTCAGTAATGAACAAACATCAGAAGGAGCTCAGAGCTACTTTAAAAGCATCCCTAATTTGCCACAAAATCTCGTAATCACATAATTCAACGAAGAGGAAGCTCTTAACCGTATTTCACATGATTCATTGTGAATTTAATACATTTGTTTATCGTGATTTTCCCTGTACTGAACAGAAAAGCCGTAAAAACCCTGTTGTCTGTGTGTTTCTACACGTGCAATTTAGTAGACTTACTAGTGTGCAGTTGTGTAGTAATGTGGAGTGCATGACAGTTTAATTCTACTCTTTCAAAGAAAAAGTTTGAATGCATATTAAGAAAATCATAGGATCGGGTTATTAATCTCTTACGATCCGGAACTACTTCGTGTGTGCAGTGGACTACGTTACACACACTCTCACTACCGTCGGTAGTGCACACATGTGAATTTTTTATTCACGAATTGTTTCACGTACCAAAATCTACTACTACTGCACCATTGTTTAACTTGCCACTCGTCTGGCTCCCTTTTACATTGTATGTATGTATTTGAATACCAGAAAGTATTATCGTGGACAGAGGCGAACTTTCATGTAAATTCATTTTCTTGTTTACTCTGTCCATAGTATTTTACATGCATATTTATAAGTAACTTCTTGTGATGAATGAACATCGCGTGTGTGAATTATTAGCTTGCAATCAATAAGGCGTGGTTGGGACTAAGTTACTTTCGAAGAATTACTTTGTTATATACCCTTCCTTTAAGTACGATAGTAGTAAAATAATAATACCTATACACATGAATACCTAGGTATACAAATACTTTACTATGCGTACCTACATGCAAGCTTTTACACACAAAAAACTTACGATTTGCGTAAATCAAGTGCATCAGCCTGACTAACTCAAATGGAATACTTGAGATGAAAGAAATAATAATAATAATACTATAATGCTAACGTGAGAGACAGAAAAGAACGCACACACATATTAAGTACATCTGTGTTTATCTGTATCTTCAAGTTATAATGAACTAAAAGCTACTTGTTAGCTATACAAAGTTGTATGCGCGTATATAGGTATGTACTTTTACAGCAGAAAGTTTTAGAGATCCAGTGCATTAAGAGATATAGGCTTGGTTACTATATTAGTGTGGCGTAGTACCTCAGAGAGTCATTGACAAGGCAGCTGGGGAAAGATAGAAGTGGCTTAAGTAGCTGTCTGTCAGGTGTTCTCCTCCCTAAGTTCCTACGGTTATTGAATATTTACTGATGGCAGGCACCCAGGAAGGAAGGACTCAATCGGTAATCGATTAAGCGGTAATTACTCCAGCTCCAAACACATATTCATCCATGGCTACTCTAGTCACTGCGTAGTGTTAGAGGCCATTTAGCACAAACTCTAAAATGTCACAAACATCACGAAACAACGGTGCTTTTTCAAGCTGCCGAAAATTTAGTAAGAACAGAACTGACACGTCAGAAAGGCAAGAACTTTATGCGTGGGCCATTCCAGGAATTATTAGTCGGACTGATGTTGTCTGTAATAGTTACAGCCAAGCCGTCATACACTAACTTACTGGAATATTACACTAGACTTTTATATTTTCCCATATCCCGTTAAATCATTGACGGTCCCCAATTAAAAATCATGGAATATCATAAGATTGTCCCTGAACCCTTTTTAGATATTAAGGGCTGATATTAATCATGGAATATCATAAGCAAATCAGGCGTGCCAGTGTCCCTACTAGCTGGGACCGGCAAAGCCGGGACAAGGCTGTTGTACCCCAAGATAAAGATGAAGCTTTAGATGATCCAGTTGAACATCGGTTACACTGCCAAGTATCTGACTGCGTGCGCTGTCGATGTGATTCGGGGTATATGCCATCAGACCAGGAAAGGAACTGTTCTCAACTATGCCGCCTTGGCGTTACAACTCATCGCAGTGGATGGGATGTACCGACTTGTCAAAAACTTATACCACTTTCAAGTTATGATAGTGAACATTGTCAGTATTGTGTATGTACATTAAATTGTAGTGATCATGTTAATTCAGTATCTTCTTTACCCTCATCATCAACATCCAGCCATGCATGTTCATGTACGTCGAACTGCATGAACTTACAAGTGTCTTCAGTCGACAGAAGAAAATGTAGCTGTCCGAGGTGGAAATTTGCGTTGGCGACAAGCATTCAGCACTTCATGTCGCGATTCTCAGGTCTGACTGGTTTAATCTTGCTTGTATTACCGTTGAAATGTTTATTTTATGTTTGGTAAAAAAACGAAACTCTAAAAGTCAAATAACAACATATTTTTTTCCATTAAAAATAAATCCCAGAGTTTTGCATTTGATTTTGAAATTCCATGTCTAATATCAGCCCTTAATATCTAAAAAGGGTTCAGGGACAAATGCACGTATTACTTTAGTGTGGCAGTTGAGCCTTTCTTTTTAGTGTTAGATAACAGAGGAAGTAAAGCCGGGAATGATTTTAAATCTATTATGAACAACCATTATCAGAAAAAATCCATTTTTATGAGACTCCTATTCCTATTGCATGTATTCCCATATGTGGTGAAATTTGGTTATTTTTCCGAAAAAATGGTCATTATCGTATTTCCCGTTACATTTGTAACTTTGTCGTAATCTGCAAAATCTCAGCATTTTCAGTTATACTCAAAGTATTTTATTTTTCACATTAATCCTTGATCGTGTCTTATGATGTTGGTAGCAGACGGAATGTATATATATTTTTATGCCATAAATTTTGAGTCTGTTACAATTCTTCAAAACCGTAAGATTTTATGTAAGGGGCAAGCAAAGCGCAGTATTTTTTTGTGGTCAGTGACATGAACGAATCATTTATTAAGTGGTTTTGCAAGGAGCGTAGAACATACATTTGACAAATAAAAAAGTCTTTCTCCATATATGTATGATTTAAGAGTGCTATACGACAGAGCTGGTTCTCTTTTTTTATCAGAATGGAATTTTATTAGCGTCTAGTGTAGAAAAATTATCTAAAAATTGCATGTGAATCTACTGCTCACGGCATTTCCTGACTCGTACCAATGTTATTTTATTCTAACACAAACACTTAATGCATATGTGAACGATAAAGGATATAGAGGTAGCAAATGGTAAAAGTTTACTATTGTTGTTGACTATTATATACTATATAGCACTGAGTTATTATAACCGGACTGAAAACACAAACATTCTTTCTCTCTGCTTTTACCTCTTTTACCTTTTATGCATAGCTACGACCGTCCTCTCATATCCTGTGTTATTGGAGCTTTTTTAACCTTTCTTCCGAATCAATAGTTCCTGTGCGCTTACTTCACCTTCACCAGTTCCTGACGGTTTTGTTGTAGAAAAGGAAAAAAGGCGTACAGCAAAAATTATCGCGTTGATTACCACTACGACTTTGCTCTGTATTTTTTAATATAAAATACATGTACTGCTTTTTATTAAACGCATTACAATATTTTGCTACAGCATATTAAATGGGATATTATGTATGTACATACACATTAGTAAAAAAGCCGGTAGGATTGTCTTTATTGTACAGTAGCATGTAGTGTGTCCATCTTTAAAATGCACAGTTAAAGCATAAAAATGTAGTACATATGTTTGTAGCTCGTGTACATTTGTATTTTATGCCAAAACATTCATCAGGCAAGGGTTTGTATTGCTTTATGTGTGCATAAACATGTGGCCTGATTATGGCAAATATATATGGAGAGAGGTAAAGAACCGGTAAAGTCTGGATTACCACGAATAAATAAATATAATCTGATATACATATGTGAAGTTACCTTTTATAACTCTGGTATGCTTGAATTCTCGCATTGTTTAAACTTTTCCATGCCTTACGCTATGTGTGATTAGTATTTAAGGCACGAGTAAGAAACAAAGCATGCTAGGGAGTAAGTGTTGCTTCACAAGTACACGATTTCATAAGTATGTCATATGCAAATTATGTAAATGTAAAAGGGTTTATGAGTATTCTGACTTAATACTGGAGAGGTCATATACCGCAATAATGCAGTTACATGATTTTCTTCTCTATTATGCATTCTTTCTACAAATCATTGCTGATTTCATTTTTAATACATTAGGTCGTATAGTTGTAAGTGTGCTACTGATGTTTGCAATTCAAAATTAGAGTACTCCTATATAAACTCATCTAAGAAACAAATATTAAATATGTGATATGACAATGGTGACAATATTGATTTGACGTAAAAATGCTTTGAAGATTTCTAGTGTGAAATGAATACTTACATGAATCATGCATGTTTTAAGTATACTAAACTGAATTAGCTGAATTTTCTTGTTTGCAAGCTATGTTGTATTCAATGAGGAACAAAATATTTGTTTGCTTTTTCTATTCTGCATTATACAGGACTCATACCACATTGAATTAAGTAAATACGTGACATTGGTGCTTCCGAGTCGAAATGCCATCATAAAATTATGGTGTGATGGGAAACTGTGATATATGAAAGCCTCCATTACCCATATGTAATCGATATATGGATCTAATGCGGGATTTTTTTTATAGTTGAGCCTGATCCGACTATTTTGAGTACTTTGGTGGTTTCAGGAATCGAGTCGTTAAATAGGGTGGTCTCTCCAAACAGTACGTGATACTTTAAAAAAATATCGAGTACAAACATAAACCGTAATGTTCCTTCTTCGTTGACAACATTAACTTATTACACTTAGTAGCAAGTAAAGCACTGTTTTATCAACTTCGCTGTAGGTTAGCATATCACACAAATCACGTTTGTATGTATGTTAGATATAAATCCTTTCATGAAAAACTTGCTTTTTCTCTTTTGATTCACTACTGTTTTTCGAAACCTCATTTTTCATCCCGCAGAATCATCATCATCGAAAAGCTAGGCAATATGGGCAGTTAGCGAATTTGTTATGAAGAGGGAGGTCGTCCATCCGTCACTTCCTTCCAAAGTACTAGCTTAATATGCTTGCTGCATGTTTGAACGTTGGTATGTGATGGTCTGTGTGTGACGTACCGGAAATCATTTCGTCGCTGGTGATGTCAACCCTTTGGATTAAATAATGTAATATGTCATTCATACATTAGATAGAATGAACACTATCTCAGATGCTTTTACTGTTTAGAGGACTGCATTGTTCTCACTTTTCTTACTTGCATGCGGAAAATGCATATGTGTATATGCATATTATGCCTGCACTCTTTTACGTGCATCCGCTTAAACAATTCAGAGAATGGATACAGGTGAATGGTTTTGCCTTTATTGATTTAAGATTAGGTCCATAATAAATCTCACATCGTTATGATGTGACTCCATTACGTACTCATTGCGCTCGTGAATTTTCTAAAATACCTTACATTCATAGCTATCGTGAGGATTCTGACATAAGCATGGGACAGCATGGTTTTTATTAGCAGTTGACGTTATCTTTCAATAGTGTTTTTAAAGTTAGAGTAGGCAGAAAGTTTAACTTTGCAAATTGTCTTGGTTCTTTTTTACAAGTCGTAAAAGTCGCAGTAAATTAGGCCCCCTTCATTTAATATAATGAGATAAACGGAAAGGTGAAGAAATCCTTTTGAAATTCCGGTACGTTAAAACATTCCTACCTACCTTTCCATACCTGCAGATGGCAACGAAGCAACTCGTAAATGGATTGACAAACAACAGAGCAGAATCGTTCCAATGCCAATGCAGATTGTTAAACGATGATTGCAATGTGTTTATGTCATTGTAATGCCTGTTTCTACGTGCTTCTATAAGTATTTTAACAAGTGGATTACTAAGGGAAAGACAAGGGCTCATAATTTTGACGTTGTGGGTCTCTTGATGACCACTGTGTGTTATATGAATGTAGTTGTGTTGTTGAAAATGAGAAAAGGCGGCTCATGTGTCCATGATTATAAGTGATAAAACAAGAAATAACAATCAGTTATGAGAAACAGAATTCTCTCAATTTTACAAATAACAATTGTACTGCTGCATCAGATGCAAGGCAAAGTAAAATAAGACGATCATTGGTTTTGACGTTGTCAGTTTTTCTAGCTGCCTACATTGACCAACAGCATAATAGGTATGGTGTGGCATATTATATATGTATGACGATTGTGTGTTTACCTTCCGAAGGAAAGGAACACTGAACTTGCACGTCAGCATAACATGGACTGCTTGGAGAAAAGGAGCATTGAATCCAATAAAGATGAGTGAGTGACAAAATTCTGTAAACGAGCAAAGAAAATGAGTAGGTTGGAAGAATGGAGATGCTGGAATCTGAATTAGGATAAATCGGCTTTGACTTTTAGTGGACGATGCCGCATGGCAATGGCCATCTCATCATCATCATCAGTCAGACAGAATTTTTTAAAGGCATTGCCTTGTTATATGCATACCTACCTTCCTACCTACCTGCCACCATTGTTGTTTGCTATCGCAATTTATTTCTCAGCATCTATGTAGTTAAAAGCCGATTCTTGAAGCTAATCCTTAATATAGGGAAACTGGCATGCTGTTCAATTTCAATGGTATGTGCATAGTGGTTATATCGGTTGTGTGGAAGGATAGGAATGAGATGAGGGTTGAAAGAAGCAGTGCCACTTCTTCCCTTGCCTTCTAAGTAGACAGCCACACACAGTGATTCTAGTCGACTGGATAGTCCACCGTCCTACGGCGAAACATACTTTTTTACACCAGATCGAAATGCCTCTGAAAAATTAACCTTTTTCTATTTCCCTTACTGTTCTACTGCTCTCTCTGTGTGCTTGCCTCCTATATGGTCATGCATAAAGGTAACTTGTTCAAGATGGATGCTTTGTCTTTTCTCGCGTTTAAGTGGTTATATTATTTGGTGTGACTGTATCAAAAGTTTTGAACTTTTTGTTGAAGCGTCTTGAAAGAGTAAGAGTCTTGTGTGTATACTGTATAAATGCCAGAGTTGTTCAACATTCTCATGGTTTGGGGGCAGTCATGTTGTTCAGCTTGTTGTGACCTTTCCCTGGTGCACTGATTTATGAATTTGTTTAGGAATTCGTCGCCCAGTAATTTAGTGGACGTGCCGCTAGTGACGGTATCTCTTCACCTGTTTGCTGTAAAACTGACTTGTTAGGACAGAAAATCACTTCTTGAAGATGAAGGGCTGTTTTTATACTATATGTTTTTCATAAGTGGTCTATGACTGCTTAGAGGTTTTTTTTTGTTCTATTCCTTCTTTTTATACCCATCATCATCATCATCTCGTTTGTACCTAGCACAACTTTTCGTTTCTTGATTATGTCATTTACTGCTCGGTTAGTCATTCATCTTGTCTTATTTAGGCCCTGCATCACGTCTCACTCATTTTTATCTTGATCTCTTTTTTCCATGTATTCTCTTCATTTTTGTATGCTTCTAGCGGCTCCTCTGTGCTGTTCTACGGTAGAAGGAAATATTTAATCTCCATATTATTTTTTACGTACTGGGTGGCCAATTCCGATAACTCTATTTAGCTCTGGTTGCGAAAAACAAAGAGAAGAATGAAAGTACACCGTATTATTGTCTTACTCACGCATAACTATTTAACAAAACAACCTTATTTATGCTCATAATTTTGAGGTTTTATGAAGTGGAGAAATCCATGCCGATAAGTTGTACTTTGTGATTTACAGTCTTTACACAAGTTAGCGGCATTAATGTCGGTTCTGACATATGCCGTCTTTTAATTAGGCAGTTGTGCAAATATTGTTCCTGTTTCTCATGTTTATAATTCGGATTTGTTACAAAGTGCCATGCAATTTGTGTTGCCTCCAGACTTGAGTGAATCATTTTCCTTTAATAGTCTTTAGTCTATAATATTGAGCTTTATGGGAAAAACAAGGCTGTGATGAAATGCACACATCATCGTGGCTGGCAGTTGCTTCTCATCTCAATCTCAACACGATGCATAAGTTGTACTTTGTGATTTACAGTCTTTACACAAGTTAGCGGCATTAATGTCGGTTCTGACATATGCCGTCTTTTAATTAGGCAGATGTGCAAATATTGTTCCTGTTTCTCATGTTTATAATTCGGATTTGTTTCAAAGCGCCATGTAATTTGTGCTGCCTCCAGACTTGAGTGAATCATTTACCTTTAGAAGTCTTTAGTCTATAATATTGAGGTTCATGGGAAAAACAAGGCTGTGATGAAATGCACACATCATCGTGGCTGGCAGTTGCTTCTCATCTCAATCTCAACACGATGCAGCCGTTGGTTAGTAAACGAGTCAACCAAAACAGAATTTTTGCGACGCGAATAATATTACCTACATTGCAAATGAGCTGTCAAAAGCTTGTCATGAAAATTCAGTAAGAGAAAAAGTAAAATAAAAAACTACAGCCTTATCTTGCTGTGAAACTTGCAATCAGTCAGTAAGATAAAAGAAGGATTATGAAAGTAACCAAATCACCATTTCAGTTAATCATCTTTATAGAAGCTGATAAATTAATAATACCTTTAAAAGCCATTTGAGCTCAAAGCTCAAGGTATCCTACAACGAACTGTATTGCATAGCAGATCTTTAGTTTTAGACTTTCCTTTAGAAAAACTAAGGATCGCGTTAAAATCAAGGGAATCTATAATCATTTAACAAAAAATGATTACAATCTTTATAAGCAGAACTTAGGGTGAGTCGGCCAATGACTTGGATCGCACTAAATAAATTCGAAACAAATCTATAGTTTAACAATGTTTAGCGACCTGTGCAATGCAGGCGGGGAGAGAGAGAGGTCTGTGTGTGATACTGTAGCTTACTTCTATTGCAGTTACATAAAGTTCAACAGTTTTTCTGATTGTGCATTCTAACAAACTGTTAGTAAGTGCACTCAAAAGAATTAAAAAATAAAATACTGTGTTATTTCTTGTTCGTCACTGCAACAGACAAGGAGGAATTGTATGTGCAAGATTTTTGTAGGTATTGCCTTGATGGTTTTTATATTTACTTTTTTTAAACTTTAATGTATACGCACTTAGATGTAGGAATGATGATGAATACATGTAATTATCCGTACTCGTCGTATATAGTAGAAGATGAATGCATTTATAAACGTAAACTTTGAATATGGCGTTGGTACCGTGTTGTTTATATAGCAGTAGATGTGATACACACACGTACACGCATGTATTTTTAGGTGTGTGTAGGCATGTAATTCATAAGTAAACATGTTATATGAATGAAGACGATTTTAAGGCATAAAACAGGTTGCATCTTCAAATTTCTAACCTCGCTTTTCTTCCATCAGTCAGAGCACATCATAATAATTACTATGGGTCAAGTATTGTGATCACATGAATAACTTCTGTGTGCATATAAAACAGCCCAGTAATAGCAAATGCTTAAAAATCAGGAGAATTTTGGTTTTAGTTTTTTATAGAAGACGGTTCAAAATGAAGATGCCTGTGTGTACTTGCATACGTATCAGTTTGAGTTGCATACGTATCAAACTAAAACCCAGAATACAGTTTTAAGGCAACACGATTGCATGCACTTCTACTGTTTCATTGCAGACTTCACAGTGCAGTGCTTGCCCAAGCATTGTTTGCTATTTGAGTATATAAATGTATATATAGTGCATCAAAAGAACTGGGGAGGTGATGCGGTGAAAAATTGTGTGATGAATGTCGATAAACCATACCTAAAACCTACCTTACTATCAAACTCACAAGTTTCATTCAAGTTTACAGTCATTTTTCAAATTTTCTTTTTTTAAACCTGATTCATTCACTCTCAACCATAGGAATAGTAATAGGGCAATAATAACAATAATAACAAGCAACAGGAGCAATTAACAGTACCCAGAAACGCCTAGTGCAGAGATGCGATGCTCGTTGAGTCAATCCTCTTTTTTGAAGAGTTACTATAATAATATTGTTATTATGTGGTTTTTCGTAAACTTGAGCTAACTAAAGGTATTACACTTTATGAAAAAACTATATTTTATTGTTTACTTTAATATGCATTGCATACAAGTAATTATGTATTCTTCATCCGTCTACTAATATGTCTGCATAATGCGTACGCTCAAGAATTTACTGTATCTTCTTTTCCTCGTATTATTTTTAAAAATTTCGTTTTGCAAGTTGATGAGTAGATTGTATATTACAATGTCTACTCATATTTTACGTCAATCTTAATGCTTGGTAAGCACAAACAAAAAAATAATCTGAAGAACTAGAACTAGACCGAGCCGTTTGCTACAGCAATACAATTTTAGTAATGATATGGGCTAAAGTGTGTGTGACATTTCTTAATGTATGTAATTAGCTGTCGATTATATTCCCGTATTAGGATTGCATATATACATACATACATACATACATACATACATACACATACATACATACATAATCTAGATGTACATAAATACATTTATACTATGCATAGAAGAATTGAACTCTTAAAAGGACTTGGTTAGATTGTCTTATTCGTGTTAGTAGGGTATAGAAACACTGGAGCTTTTTTAATAATAAGATTAGAAAATTGGTTCATTTACCGGTTACCGGTCGTGTGTGTAGACATGAAATCACAAGTAAAACTAATTCCTAATGATTTGACTGAGCTTTTCTGTGTATAGCCCAGGTATAAAGCCCATTTGGCTGTCAGTGATTTACCATTTTATCGGCTTTTGTTTTGTTGGTCTCTCTCTCTTCGGCCTACATTCAGGTTCTTGATAAACTCCTGTGCTTATGGTTTGTGATGCCGTTGGTTATATGTGTAAATTGTGTTTTTTATCGGTGGTATTACCCTTATACTTATGTATATATAAATATAAGGTTAAGCAGATGTGTTTACACCTTCAGGTTATAGTCTGCCGTATTACCTCCAACTGTTACTTTGAAAAGACG
>JAHZNG010002946.1:0-15942 GCA_027744375.1 Orchesellides sinensis
CTTCCATAGTATAACGTCTTACGTCAACTAGTTGAAATAATCATTACAGGTTCTTATTGCTGAGTGGTCAGTCAACAGGAAGTGATTCTCATTCTTTCACCTCGCTTGACTATAACAAGGATGACATCTCGTTTTGTTAAGCACAAAAATGAATCTACTTGAAGTCTAGTTCAACAAAAGTTTTGATTGAAATTGATTTCAATAAAGATTTCACATACAACTCTCTCTCTCTCCGTTTCCTTCATTAAATTACTTTAAAAACCATTCAAATTGAATACGAGATTTCATTTCCGTTACTCTGCATGTCATCTTCAATGTGCTTGCCTACAAGTTACATTGCAACTTATGCATGTTTGTGTGAGTACGTTATAACCATTAATACAAGTACACTCAGCAAGAATACATAGGTCGTTTGTAATTGATTTCTTGGTGTATACGTCGTTTCTGTCACTGAAAAATGGATTCGCCTTCGTCATACATTATACCCTAATGTAGTTTACGCCAGAACGGTTTCTTTGTCCTAAAAAGTTAGAAAGGGCGATTCCGCCTTACTCACATGATAAGAGATTTAAGGGCTCTGAATACACAATCTTTTGTATACGCTGTATCAAACATGTGATTATTTAGAAAATCCTTTTTATTTCATGTCTTAAAAACGTTCAATATAATTTATTTCCCAGACATCTCTTATTTACTTTCCTTTTGACAACGACTGTTTTTGCACTTTCCCAACCACACGTTTAACTTTTCTGGTTTACAGTGAGAATTGAATAGAAGAGAAAAATAACATGAACCAAAGCCGAGCATCCAATATCATCCATGTAATATACATGACACTGTATCCTATAGACTTAAGCCGAATACTACATTGATGTACCATCATAAAATGGAAGTTTTCTCATGGGGTCACTTCCTGTAATTCTCTAACAATGCATTCATAACAAGCAAAAATGACAAGAAGCTATTTTCTCCTCAATGAATCAAAATCACAATGAAAAATTGTTCGTCGAATATCTCAAATATAACACGACCCTGAAGCAGCTGCTCTTTAGTAGAAAAGTTTGATGTCGCAGCCATTTTCATCCTCAAATGTCACTCATGGTACTTTTATCCAGACTTAAAATTGTAAAAACTTGCTCTAGGCATGGTGTGGGTGAAAGTAGGATATATATACATAGTTACAGCTAAAACAAATATATTTTTTTTATAGAAAAGTGCAAAATGTGTTTCTGAAAAATGGATTTTGAGTACCACTTGCTGAAATAATCATCAGTTCCTTCCAGACGACTCGTTAAACATGCTTACAACAACCAGGCACTAGAGTAGCGTAAATATTTTGGAAGTATACTAACGAAGCGAAGCTCAACACGGAAGTACCTATAGATATGCATGCATACCATCTTGAAACAAGGACTCAGAAATTGGTCCACTAGTGGTTAGTGGTGTACCGTCGTATATAAGACATCATCAAATGGTAAAATATTTGGATTGGGCCATGTACGAATGAAATGATGTACTCTGTACTAGATGGTTCCACTCATTCACTGTTTCATCCATTCATTTTTTTGTGCTTGAAGTCACAACAAAAACAAACAGTGAGCATCATATATACATAGCATTTATAAGTAAGTATTATACCGTATAAAATTGAAAACTGTGCAGGACTAATGAAAAAAACCTACTTCGTCCATTGTGAAATCATTTGTTCTTATGAGCAAGTTTTGCACACTCCCAAATACCTAACGTAGAAGCAAAAGCAAAAAAACTAGCAATGTCTGAAAACATTTTACCACTGGCTGAGAAAAATAGTTTGTGATATTGTAGCAGAAAATGTAGTTTTTACTTTTATGTTTTCTCATGTAATTTAGCTGAGGAGGATTATGAAAATGGGTAACAGTACGATGTGAGTATATATTGGAGAGAACGGAAAAGAAAGAGAAATCAGCACATAACGTTTATTACCCCTTGTCAAAATATGCTTCCTTGATCTATCTGCAGTCCCAGCAGAGAATTTTACATCATTACTTGTTTACAAGTTTACACAAATTTTGCTTTACTACACAAATTTTTAAGGCAAGGGTTTCAAATGCAAACTATGCATTTTCCTACGCATGCATGCGAAATGATAAGTTTGTTTAAAATTAGGATGAAATATATATATAATACCTAAAAACTGACTGTACGATATCCCTATCATTGTGTATACATCATGCTTTACATTTTCATCATATTTTGATAAGTTTTGATCGTAAAGACTAATGAAGTGCAAATAGGTACAAACAAGCATTTTTTAAATAATAAGACTAAATTTCTCCGAGGGAGGTGTTTAGAAAAATATTGTACTTTGTACTACCGGATAAAAAACATCATGCGATACGCAATTAAAATAAAAGCCTGGGATATCTTATTTCTTATTATTACTATTACTTAGGCGTATTTTATACGATGGGGTAGGGAGAAAGCTGGCTTACGGATACACAAAAGTACATCTTACTTCTACATACGTAAGAAAATATCCTCTAGCAAAGGGATTCATATCATATTTGTGTAAATGAAACGAAGTAAATAAAAAACGCACAAACTACAACAAAAAACCTCAGAGACACGGGATTTTCCGGAGTTAATAAAAGTTTCAAGGTTTGCAGTATGTTTTTGTTATAAAATCAATGCTATATTTCCTTAAACTTAATGCACCTATTTTGTCAGCAATGGAAGCGAAAAGTTTTGTTAAATGTACGTAGGCTGAAGATAAAATAAATTAAGGAAAAGACATTGATTACTATATTGTATAGATTCTACTTTAGTTTCCATTTCGTTATTCTAGTAAGATGACATAGACTTCTGCAACTGGATCTTTTAAGCAGAGGTACTTTTCATTTACCGTAGGGCACATTGATGATATAACAATATTAGTAATTATAGGTGTCCTCAGTTCACCCGTAGGGAATTCTAGACTATCTGGACGGTGGACATTTGACCTAATTCTGCTGATTTCTAAGAAAAAAGAAGATGTGGCATGCTTGTTTTATTAAATACTTCATAGTACCAAAATGCATTCATATACTTTCCTGGCTATCATAAAAACATAATTAAGCATTAGAAAGCCATCATTCTTATGCCCGGTCTGCCATACACGAAAATCAGTGTAAAAGTATATGCAGAATGAAAATTACGATATTACAGTATATATGTATGTAAATGTTAATGGCCAGCATAAAAACGAGTGCTTAAAAGCAATCCTCAAAGGAACCATAAAAATTTGAGATCCAAGGAATTTGAACAGGAAAAGGAGAAAGCTAAGGATGAACAAGCCTTACACCAATATCACTGACGCAAGTCGTTAAGAACGTCTATTTAATAATACACTATTCTGTTTTTGTTGGTTATGTGGTATATGTTTATGTAGTACAGGGTATATTTAAACTTTAACAAGAGTATACATATTTGCATACATTGAGTGAATGCTTTGCATAAAAAATTTAAAATACAAATGATGTACAAAGTCAGCGCGAAGTCCTCTTAGATTCCTAAAAATATTGTAGGTACACATGTTGACTGTATAAAAAGCTGCAGCATCCGTTTACATTATTGCTCTCAGTTTCCTATTATGCATCTCAACAAATGGTTAATCTTACATACATATATTGTATGACATTATGAGTATGTATAAGCTTTTCCCTTATTAAGCAGCGAAAGCAAAGCTGAAGATGCTTTATGTGATTACCATTGACGTGTGTCCGTGTGTGTACACGATAACTCAAAAACGAATTCACCGAACAATCGGTCAAACAATATAAAAGACAGGTCAAGTACTTTAATCAGCAAAATCGGTAGAAAAATAAAACCGTTGGGAACGAAAAAACCCGTTTTATCCACCATTTCACACATTCGAATTCCCATAAAAATATCTATGAGGATTATTTGGTACCACCAAAAAATCCAAGGGGAGAAAATGGTAAAAAAATAAAAAGTTTTTGGGGGGTATATTTTGATGGTCCAAAGTAAAACGAAATATCTAAACGGTATATTGGAATGGTGTTATGTACAAAAATTGATAAATTTGAATAGTTTGATGGTTTTTCGTACTTATGAAGGGGGTATATTTCAAGGGTTTAAAACAAAATGAATGGAATGTTGAATATAGTGATATTGTTAAAGACAAAATAATGCTGAATGGAAAATTGGTTGGTTTTAAAAGGTGAATGTATCCTTTTGCTTTCGCTGCTTCCATAGTATTATGCCTTAAGTTAACTGGTTATAAATGAAATTAATGAATGAAGTAAAACAGATGACGCAAAAACTCTAATACCCTAAGATTCCCTTAGTGTCACTTGCGAAATTTGAATACCAAAGGTCTTATCAACAACAAAGAATTTTTAAGCTAAATGCGCGCATGTTGCATAATATGCTTTCTCTCCACTCAATTCATGTACAATGAGGAAAATAGCGGTCTCGTCGGAAACTGTTATGCTGATGGAACTGGATAGTGTATGGAATTTATTCGAGAAATGTAAAGACAAAATTCGTGATAAAAGAAATTGAATTGTAAAAAGAAAGTTAAGTGTTTTATAAATTTTGTATTCAACAAACAAAAATATGGAACCGTCAGCGTCATCATCATCAACATATCCATAAAAGTAGTAGGTAAGGATGATTTCATGGTCCGGTATAAGTTCCCAGTGAGTCCTTTCTCCATATAACGTAAAATATTGTTTTCTATAATTATAGTATAAAAAAGGAAAGTAACTTGAAATACAAGATTATCTCGTAAAAGCAGTCACCGGAGACTGCAGGATAGTAAATATTTATTGCACGATTCAAGGTAGCTCATTATTAAGAAGTCAGTATTGTCAGGATACTGGTTTCAGGGACAATTCATCCAATCATCTTTAGCATAATGAAAATGTTATCCATGTTAGACGACTTACGGAATCCGGAGGACAAGATTGTTTGCCATTTGCCATCCGACTGTTATTTGTCAAAAGGAATGTTTTTTGAAGTTAGACAATGAATATAAAGGTTGGACATGTAATCCCTTGTGGAATACTGCACCTGTAGATGCAAAATCTACTCAGACTTCACAAATTCCAATGAAAACTATGTCACTTAATGATTATATGAATAATTACATCCATACTGACAATGACGTTATTCCTGAAACGATTGAGAGAACCTGAAAGCAATTTAATCTCGCTGGACTTTGAAAACTTTGCACATCAACGTGTAAACTGCTTGTCTATTTTTCTTTCCAACTACAAGCTTTTGCAAAGCCCTTTAAAAAAAGCTAAAAGAGGAGTAAGCAAACCAATTTATTATAGTATATATACTTATGTGATGAAGCGCGATTTGATTGCAAGAAAACAGCAGCTTCCCGATAAACGCTGTAGACGTATGTGTATTTTTTGTCATGCTTTCACCAAACTCTTGAGCACACACTGTGCAAGCAAGGTAAGTATGGTGAGATGCTGACACCTCTGTTTTATCCCTCCAGGTATCAATAAGGTATTATAACCGCGTTCTACTTACTTGCAGAAAAGCTATTCCCAACAACAGTATATATTATTCTATAACCTTGTTCACAACTATGAAAATCCAATACATACATAGATGAACTGTGGTAGAATCCCGTAGTTTCAATTATATCGAAACTTTAAATGCGTTAGAGTAATAAAGTTTGAGGGGACTTTGTTTGTATTAGATCCGGTTGGATGTTGAAACCTATATTTTGATCAATCGCTTACAAAATCTAGTTGTTTACTAATACAACTACACTTACCAACTTCTGGTTGTAGAAGGAATAATTCGGTATTAAAACTTTGATTTTTTTGTTCAACGCTCAAAGGATGTAGTTGTGTATCTTGTATCTAAGAATCTCTTAGATATATTACACTTATAAAATCATTTTGATACTTAATCATTCGATAAAAAAAATTAACAGTATTTACTGATTTTCAAACACCGAACAAATGATCGTGGTATGTACTTTCCCATCAGAATTTTTGAATTTTTGTACAGACAAAATGCTTGATTCCAGTTGTTCAGTGTGCTTTCGAATTGAAACTAAAACAATTTATCCAATGCCTAATCGCTTAAATACTTGTGTTTTCATTTTGCGCCTGTTTTTGTAATAGATGGAGGAGTTGGTATTAAGTTTAATTTACGTTCATGTGTAGTTCCTTTAAAAACCAGCGATTATGGATCAACTCATACATGAACCCGTTATAACTCACAGTCTATAGGTATGTGTGTACATGAACCTAATTCATCATTGCCTATGATATTACCTTGTGTTTAAAATGAGAAAGATTCAGCCAGTCGGAAATCAGCTCGTAATCAGTTTTTTCTTTCAGTGGGAAAGGTAGTATTAAATCGAAGTGTGGTTCATTTGAACTGCCACTAGCAAACTACGCTTGCTTTTTTATGCTCGTCTGGTGGCGTAATGCTATATTTTGATTGTTATATCTATCTTGAGAGCAACAGCGGGGAGAGACTGTTTCTCAACAAGGTGTAGAGAAAGCGAAAAGAAAACTCATCCGCATCGACTCTAGCAGTCACAGTAAGAGCGCATTGGTGCTTGAATGCAGTTTGTAACAACGGAGATCATCAGCAAGGAACAAAACAGATTGACTTTGATATTGGGGTACTCTGAAATCAGGTCGGCATCTACGAGAGAAAGTTTTCGTAAACAAGATCAAACCAGTTTTTTTTGTTACTGTAGCCCTAAATGGATTTCGCTTAAGCTTAAGTTTGCTAGCCTTTGCGAGGCTATAGTATTTGGAAGAACATGTAATTTACCATAAATTCTAATTAACTGTATAAACTACTTTCTTTCTACAAAGTACCAAAAGGAACAATACGAGATTTGAATCTGTAGGAAATGGGAACATGGTTGAGATGTTGAAATTGGTTCTGTGAAAGTACCACACATGCTGTGATGTCGAAACATTTTTCAAATACGTCGGTTCTAGTGTTATTTTAAAGAAAGCTTCATTATTCTACATTGAATTCAATCGTCTTTTGATCAGAAAGTGACAAAAAGTGTTGAATTGTAATTATGTTGTGTTTCGCAAATAAACTGATTTCGAGGGATTTTGTACTGTGAAATAAAATGTAATTTTATTATGGAAATCGAGTAGCTAGACTACGTCAGCTCTTTAGTGTGTCAACCTAGCTGAAAATATCTTTGAAATAAACGGCAACAAATGACAAAAGTATTAAAGTCAATGCGAAAACTTATAAGTTGACTCTCCAGTTTAAAGAAAAATCTCAATCGAAATCTCACATAGTTCGACTATCATATAATTTTGAAACGCCGGGAGTTCTTTGTACGGAAGCAGGAAATGTGGCCCTTCGGAAAACAGAGACTTTCAACCACACACAACCTTACTGCGAAAGGACTTTTCCTGGTTATTGCTCACTTGGTCGGAATTTTCGAAACGTAAGTCTCTGCCTGTTGAAAAGTAATTAAAGTAAATATTTGAACCGTTTAGCCACTGTACCTATGCTATATATATACATGGTAGAAAGGCAAATTTGGTTTCACTTGCTGATTTCTACCAAAATTTTGTCATATTATATCACTGGTCAGTTTAGTCAAGATGAAAAGCTCAATAAAATTGGGATATATTAGTATATGTCAGAAACCGAAAGTTACTCATGTGGTTTCTTTGCCATGCATTCATTTAGTACCTATGTATCTATCAGAAAATGAATTCCATTTGTCAGACAAGGTACATGTGAGACAACGAACAGGACTGGGTTTCTATGTGATGGTGATATGGCGGTTATACGTGTTCGTTTTGGTCATCATCATTACATTGATGATTTCTAAGGATACTCTATACACATTGAGAGCTCAGTAGTAAATTTTCAAGCTTCCCCAAGCACTAGTTTCACTCACCACATGACATCATTAATCCAAGGGTTACACACAGCTAAGAGAAGTGTAGAGAAAGGCAGAAATAACTTGGAATGGAATGGGTTTTGAGTATGGAGAGAATAGAGACACTTTATGTCCAAGTTTCCCATAAAATCCCTTGACGCTTACTTTGCGATACATTATTCACATCCTTATAGTCTACATTCATACCCCAAAGAGTAAGAGAAAGCAGGTAAGTAAAGAATGAAGAAGTGAACCAATAAAACGAAAGCCATCGAAAACAGTGTTTTTCGGCATTACAACAACACGCGACATTTATACCGTCTCCCAATCACAAACGTGTATGAAGTATAAAAGGAAAGATGAGAAAAATTAAGTTTCAATTGCTGCATGGCTTGGAGGAGACAGTGAAAGATTGCCAATGCAGTTTTTCAGCCACTTTCTCTAAAGATGTTGCGGAAGGAAGCGTAAATGTATGTATGCCAATATTTGCCAACTCTAAAGGGTGCTTAGTGGTAGTTTGCTGATGTATGCGATTGTCGAGAAGTCAGTCATCGAATGTATATTACTAACCTTCTACAGTATCCCTGATTTAGTGCCCACAAGCGTTTTTTCAAAGGTTTTAATTCCGTCATGCTACATAAATACTTTTCCTTCCTTTTACCCATAGAATCGAAGTGCCAATAAATCCAGAATAGAATTAAATTAGTTGGATCGTTGGGTGATGGGTCTGTCTAATTTGGTATATGGGAATGTGTGACCGTAATTAAACAAAAGGGAAAAAAGTCGCAATTTTGTTTGTTTTTTGGTGACATAAGAATAGGGAGAAAGTTTGTTTGTAGAAACGTTTCTTCTCCTCTGTTGCTTTTTCATTTTCGATCATGATGAATATCTACTAATTTACTTGCCAGTAGGCATTCAGCAATACATATTCATGAAGTTGAAAAACTGAGTTCATCAGTCAACTTTTCGTGTTGGTGGGTTTCAGTATAAAAAGGGTTAGAATTATGTACCTAAAAGTATATTATGTATGTACCTATATATGTACGTCATTTCTAAATAAGATGGTATATGACAGGGACACTTATGTATGTCCTTTTTTTACGCAGCCTTGTACTTAGTTTTTAATTGCGAAACAACCAAACATACTGGCATTGGGTCAGTTAAAATTTGCGTTTTGTATGTTCCATGGTTTTCGTAATCTGAAAGTTTGCATTCAGCAGTATTTTCGTAATAAATCTAAATAGACCTAACAAAATTGGTTGTATAGTAATCGATGGGCTGAAACATTTACATATAGTCGATTTAATTGATTGTTGCAATGATAGTTTGTAGAGAATGATGCGCAGATCAGAACAATAAACTTTTGTTGATTTACCCATAGATTTCAGCGTTTGTCTAGTTTTTTCTCTTTCTATCTGCGTTCCAATTTTCTACCATGCTTTATGGCAATCTACTATTTAGTTATTTCCTGGCCGTCATGTCAGTACGTCATTCTAGTATTTTTGGCAGAAATATTCGATACTCTCTCAGTTAGCAAACCTGTCAGAAACAGACTCCTAAATATAATGTGAAAATATACAAACCTACAGCATGCACATTCTTATATCTAAATCATGGTCGTCCATCAACTACCCCCTAACCAAAAATGCTGTAGCATGGCTTCAAATGATTGCCCGAAACATATTGTATGTACTACATATATGATAAAGGAAGGCGACATTAGTACCATAAATGTTAACGCTTTGTGGTTTGGAAAATATTAAAAGCTGTCCATTCGTCTGATATTGCTATGAATTATCTCGTCCTAAATTTCAAACTATGAGTAGAATACCACATCATTTATAGACATACATCACAACTGAATACTTGATTGAACATCCGGAAAAAATTTGACCTGTGTGGAAATAATGGAAACCAGTAAAACTTTCATATAATGATTCATGCACAGCTCGAATACATAACCTCGGAAAACGGTATTTTGGAATGAAAACACAGGATTCGTACTTTTGAATATTTCAAATAATTTTGTGAACGTGTTGAATCGGAGTAAGTACTTCCGTTTCATTTCAACTTTCCTTTACATCATCTCATTTCCATTTAGCCGTGTCCTGTCTGCACAACACAACTGGTTCTGGTTGCTCAATATTGCTGATGGTGTAGGGAAAGTTGAAGAAATACTAAATGTTGGTACAGGGTTCCCACTGAAGTTTTGTTAAAATATTATACTATCACGAATCAACAGAGTAGCTGAATGTTGTACTGGGATGCAGCTACAAATGATGCGACTTAAATAAAACTTAAATCGAAAAACAAGACAAGAGCTACAAGGAAAACATTTAAGCTAGTGTTTTCTTCTGTGTTGTTTTTCTGTAATCTCAAAATCCATCAGAAGACTACACAGTGAATTCAAGAATGCCTGTAAACTTCAATCTTCCAAATCCAAAAGATTCTCTTTGAATCACGAAAAGAAATGAAAGTACTTACATCATGTGTGACATACATATGTATGGGTACCGCTTGCACTCTCTATCATACAACACACACATACACATTGTATGCTTATGAAAACATGAAGAAAAGCTTGGGGCACAACCCTCACTGGTATTGTGGAAGACTGTTCTATTTTAAGTGCTCAGCTCAATATGTACACTTCCTTGAAAAATATATCTTGTAAACGAGTCGATGAAAGTGAATGCGAGTAAAAAACTGAAGATGATCTGTTTAAAGAAAAATGAATGAAAATACATACATATCACGTTGTATTTTTCACAACTAGAGCTTTCGCATATAGAATGTAGACAGCTCAGGTTTTTGACGCATAAAGCATTTATATTTTCCTATTTCCTGTGAAGAATATTTTCTTGCCTGCCAATCTCAATTTTTCAGACAACGCATCGCGTTACGTGCGCAGTCAGTGTATGAATTGTAAAAAACATGATAATACCTTTGTGATCCCAAGCCTAAAAAAGAAAAAACGCGTTGTCTTGCTTTAAATAAACGGTAGCATCTTTAAGCGCCTAAACTTCTCCCAGTACCCTGTCTGACTTTTGAAATTCTAAACTATTTATTACCTAAAAGTTTAGTATTTAAAGAAAATAAAGTTATTATATGCATACTTCCATTCATATTTCATATTCATTTGTTTTGTTAGTTGTCACAACTCGCATGAAGTTGTAAGATGAGATGGGGATGGGACGCGTCTAATAAACTGTCTAAAACGTTGAGCAACGCACCTACGCGTCTATCAGAATAAGAAAAAATATGATTTCGTGTTTGTCTTACTTTTTATTTTATGAAGTACTATAACACAATATCATCCCCACAATCAAAATGAGTGAAGAGCGGTATTATTATTAATCTTTGTGTATTAGTAAAACAAGATGCATTTATGGATTACTTACATACATGATTTAGAATATCAAAGTACTGGCAGAAACGACTTAAATTTAAGGTAGAGTATAGTAATTTGACATGGAAGCATTATTACAACTAGAAGTTTTGTTGATCCACATTCACGGTAGACTATATGTATGTAAAACCTCCGGTTTTGGTTATACTTGTTTTACTTGAAGTTTTATAATGCGCTTGATAACTGCGGGAAAGAAAAAAGTTTCGAGACTTTTAGAATGCAAATGAGGTAAACTAAGTGTTGAAAGAATTTTTGTCTCACTATTTAAGATGCTAATTTTTTCCCCCATACCAATTACACAGATATGCTGGTACTGTAGAGGATCTGGGACTTCTGGATCAGCTCCTCAAGAAAGGCTACGACCGGAGGGCAACACCAACGAACCATTTGAGTAAGTACAAATTTCCAACCATTTCCTCCTCCACGAAACCTGAAGGATTTGAAAACTGTATGCAGTAAGTGTGAAGGCGGGTGTAAGATCTCTCACCATTTTAACCGTGTTCATCCAGTACTCTAGAATCAGGCATCATGACTAACATTAGCATCATCATCATGCCACACATTGCCATGCCATGAATTATAGCTTACAATGGGATGATGTGATGAGTACTAAAAGGCTTCTTAAGCTAGGAAGGTTGGTTCCGTAAAAGGATCATTTGTTCTTTCCACGAGTATATGCATATTAGCTAAACTTATGTGAATTTGTTTGATGAAGTAAGGTTATAAATTGTACTATATGTGCGGTAACCATTGTGGTGAAAGCAAAAATATAGGGAAAGCCACAGGAAGCAAACTATAAAACTTATAGAAAACTCTTAAAGATGGCAATGAAGATTTCTCTGTTGACGGGCCTTTTATCTTAAATTTCATAAATAAAATGGTTAATAAGCTGAACCAAGTGAATAATGCATGAAGGAACGTTATTGTGCTGTGGGCTGTTTTGTAACATAGAATGCATACATTAAAAGTATGTAAGTCTCATTCTCATTATAAGACAAAAACATGGCTACTGTTGTTACTGTTATCATAGGAAGGAATTAATGTCGCGAATTGAATTTTACTCTTGTAGCTTTACAAGGTTGTTCATGTTCCAAAACTTGTTTCTTTTCTTCTTTAATTAGAAACTACTACTATGCACTACAAGAATCTTACATTATATTTTAATCAAGATATTTTAGTCTTCATATTTGCTCCCCGCTAAGATCTTTTGCAGGCGACTGAGTTTTAGTATACTTAAGCCTTTGGTTGTTTCAAACGCTGAAGAATGCAAAAAGAAGGCTGAGTGTGAGAACAAAACTTGTGGTATCAAAATGAAATCAAGTCTCACAACTACATTTAAACTATTAAAATTACACTGAACAGTTTTAGAGATTTTAGTTCTGACCATCTTAAGGTCGCTGGTTTGCTTTTTTAACTCACAAAGCATGTACCTTGTAAGCGTGATGATGCAAACTTTATCAAACGCCAAGTTGGAGTAGTATTTATTGCAAATAGATATGAGTAGCAAACGAAATTATCTCACTTTAATAATTTTCCTCGTAAATTTGGTTTAAAATTTGCCTTTCTCGCTGTATTCTTTATTTTTTTCATATCCATTAATTAATTAATAATGAATGGTACGCTCCAAAACTTGACATTAATGGCCATACCCTATATGGCCTTAAGTGAGACTTAAAGTTCTCCTATAAAACGGAGACCTCAGTCGGTGCAAAATAATGTCTGATTTTATGATATAAAAATTTTGTGCATTGTACTAATGTTAGTAATTATTGCGCATTTAAATACAGATAATACCCCAACACATGTAGATTGCGAGCTGTTCGTAAGAAGCTTCGGGTCTCCTAGCCCCTTAAACAATGGTAAGCAGTTTTTTTTAAACACTGTTCATTATCTCTTAGTACCATCATAATCATATCGGAGTTTGTCGAATATTGCATGACGTCATTTTTATAAGGGCCTTCAGTTCCCTTTCACATTGAAGAAATTGACCTAAATCCTTCAAATTATTTTAGAATAAATAAATATGATATTGAACTGAGTCGTAGTCATTAGTATTCCATCACTTTCATTTGAAAAATATTGTTCTTGTTTTTAAACATTATTATATAATAGTTATGATATGATCCTATAAAGCCGACATACAACCAGAGACGTCAGTTCTGGCTTTCGACATAGACCTTGTTTCATGTTTCCCCCAATTGCATTTTAAGCTTTGACATTCATATGCAGAAGCAGCTGGACGAAGTTTTGCGAGTGAATTGTTTTAATATTGCTAATGACTTGTTCCACAGGTTGAAGGTAACTTTTTCTTGTATGATGGACCTTTCCAAATTCCCGTTGGATAGACAGACTTGCACCATGGAGGTTGCCAGCTGTAAGTGTTTGTAAAAAAGCGTCATGTTCCTAGTTAATTAATAGCAAATACGAAATTCTCGCATGGTGCCCAAATGTTTGAAGTATAATTATTACAGGAAATGCTTCCCTTTTTTTTTCTTTTAAATAATTAATAATTGAAATTGACAAGGACATGAACATACAAATCCTAATACACGCTCATAAGGTAGCCGAAAACTTGAACTTACGTTTGACATGAAAAGTATTGTTAAAAGAAGTTGGCAAACATACTAAAGGTACGCTGAAAGAGATGCCATGTTTTTCTATCATGTAATGTAGCTGACTACAAATACTAATCTATCGTCACAAAAAACAAAGAACTCAAGAACAAAAGCAAGGAGTCTAAATTAGTATATTATTGATTGATAAGTTTTAAGTTAGTTAAAAAGCCTACTTCATACTTCTAACTTGTCCAAAAGTAAGAAATGAAGCGAAATTTAACTTTTCTCGTAAAATGTAGAAGTTTTAACGAGTTGTAGAGTAGGAGCAAATTATATGAGAGCATGCATGATACCTAACATCTGTTTTTAAGTTAAGTTGCTAACTTAAAATCGAGCCATTAGTGTTCCTTGCATTCAGTTATACATTTCTCCTTGCATTTGTTATCATTATATTTGAAAGTATACAAAACAAACTGTTTATAAATTCGATGGAGAAAGCAAAAATGTAGATATTTAATTTATCCTTCCAACAACCTTTCTACTGTACTCATTTTTATAATGACAATTTTAAATAATCTGGAAGCTTGATGTTTGATAATTAAAGATATTAATTATTTTTAATTCTCGTAAACTTTCTCAAAGTGTTCTGCTCTGCTAATAATATATTGTTGATTTGTTTCTTTCAAGTTGTAATAGCATTTAGCAGAAATGCATATTTTAGTAGTAATTAGCTTTGCTTAACGAAGTAAATTTCTTATTATCGTTTGAGTTTACTTAATAAGTTACCAAAAATGGCTATGTTTTACCTGAATGGAGGAAGGTTACATTTACGTTTCACTAAAGCAAGGTAAAACATAACTGGCTTGAAACGTTATTTTCATATTTACTCCACTCCTTTACTTTTACATTTCGTTAGGCAGCATTTTTGAAGCTTTTATCGTACATGTGAAGTTGATGATTCTAGGGATAGGCATACTGATCGAAGGAACGGTAGACGAACCACTGACTTCATAAGCCAAGCCGTTTGTTCACATCGTTTGTCTGTAATGGATTCTGAGTGTTTTTTTGTGATGCGTATTTCCTTTCAAGACTACTCTAATGATGGTGCCTCTCACAGACAAGATTAAGTAGTCCATTAGTAATACTTAAATTTTACTTTACTTGCCTACTAGTTTTCTTGGAAAAAATAAACAACTGAACTTGTACAACTAACTTTCATTTCCTCGATCGATTCATACGGTTTCTCATTTTTAAAGGCTTGAAAAGCTTAATACAATAATAACATCATGATCTCTTCCATTTACTTAAGTAACCCAAAGTTTAAAACAAGAATATGTTGAAAGTAAATATACTAGCTTCATTATGTATAATACAAGAATAGCTTCATTAGGAACAGAAGAGCAAGCTAATCCTGATTTTTTCTTAAACTTGTAAATTATGTAGCTAATTAACTTGTAAGTAGTACAGAATAAACTGTACAATCCAAATTAACCCCATCCAATTAATCAAATAGTAGAATATCCTCATTCTCATCTAGTAGTAAAGTTTTTGCTTTTTAAAAGGCTGTTTTAATATATCCAAAAGAATGTTCGAAAAGAAATGTTACTTTCTTTAGCCAAATCATGGATGTGATGTATACACCTCTATGTAATATTATGACAATAATAGCATGTTGCTTATTTTACCAACTCAGACTGTCGTAAGATATTCTGAAATAAAGATTCACAGAGCCACATGTTTATGCACACCATCAAATTTGAGTACTTTTTTGTATAAAGACCTTTAGTTTCCAAATAATATACGTCAGTTTTCAATGCACAATGCAACCATATCAGTAAAAGTTATTGCATGCAATTTAAAGGGGGACAAAATTACATTGTTTTTAGTACAAATTTACATGTGTACAGCGACTTTTTACGATTATTCCCAGTTGTCCTTCACCAATGGATTGCAAAATTGTTTTCCATGTGTTCTGCATATTTAATAGGCTAGTATCAATTTTTTTCTTTGCTGACTTGACATGCAAATAACAACACTAAAGCTATGGCTGGTATCCGACATGAGATAAAAGCTAACAATAGAAGTTGCATAAAAAA